>JAQGCC010001936.1:0-20642 GCA_034698905.1 Xestoiulus laeticollis | reverse complement strand
CTGTCCTAATGTTATTTCTATGGAAGCTGTCCGGGACCAGCCAAAAGTGTTCAAGTTAGGGAGGTACTGTTCACTTTTTAAGGTGTTTATAATATAATATGACAGGTTTCACTGTATTAAATTTAAGTTAAATTCCATAAAATGCCATCTTTTTTTAGTCATTTTATGGTCAATTTTAGTGGTCCAAAATGACGGCTTTCTCCTAAAATTTTCAAAAAAGTCCACACCATGCAATTAGGAAACATTTCCATGAAACATGAAACTAGAAACTGTTTCAACGGTGTTGCATTGGTTGAATTGTTTCACGACACGTGCTGCACAAGATAAGTATGAAAACATTTCATGTACAACATTTTTGTCATGAAATGTTTCATGTTTCATGAAATTGTTTCCTCGATGTGGACTAGGCATTAAGGGTTCCTTCCAGATTCTACTGTATAAGCGAATTTCGCGGCCCACCATGCGGACCCTCGACGGTATCCCACGTACAGGTCCAGCGCAAGATATTAAAGTCGGTTTCGATGTCCTTATTGGGGGAAGCGCTTCCCACGCGCCTCCTCTCGCCTACACACTGCATCTCGAGAGGGAGGCAAAGCCTTCGCTCGTAGAGTGCGATGCGAGCGCACGGAATCACTGCCGAGAGGAAGACCAACAAAACGCCGCTTGAAACGGACGCTCCTCTCAGGGCTCCAAATTGGCTGGACATCCATCAAGGGTCACCCACCGTACCCGAAAATCAAGCCAACTTTCAACTTTCAACTTCCAGGTTGGCAACTTGTCTACCTCGGACGGCATCTTCCAGGGTGTCCACCTCGTTCCATCTTCCATCCACGACGAGGACTCTGTAGTACAGTGTCCACCTCGCTGCCCTTTGACCCCCATTGCGCTTCGACAGGTTCGTGCCCTGAACTGGTTGGAAGGGATTGGAAACCAGAACTCTGTGGTGAACTTTGAACTTCTTGGACGACATCTTTCATCCACGACGAGGACTTCGAAGTAGTAGTGCTCACCTTGCTGCCCTTTGACCCCCATTGCGCTTCGACAAGTTCGTACCCTGAACTAGTTGGAAGGGATTGGAAACCAGAACCCTGTGGTGAACTTTGAACTTCTTGGACGACGTCTTTCATCCACGAAGAGGACTACGGTGTAGTAGTGTCCACCTCGCTGCCCTTTGACCCCCATTGCACTTCGACAGGTTCGTACCCTGGAAGGGATTGGAAGCCATGACCCTGTAGTGAACTTAGTTCTTCATAGTGGCGGGGACCTTAAACATCAAGCAACCTTTGAACTTCTGGCGCAGCCTCCGCATGCATACATCCAGCGGTGTCTCCTCCTCCTCCCACGCTGACCTTTGACCCAGTTGTAACCTGCGGAGGATCCTCGTCCCTGAACTTGGGGAGTTGATTCACGGTCTCTTGAAAACCTGTTGCTGGATCGGCTCCGAATCGATAGCCATTCCGGCGCATGCGCCCTCGCGCCACCGATTCCGATTGGATCCAACTCCGATTTCACCACCCAACTTTAGCGCCCCCTATGAGAAGACGTCGGAAGAAGCATCTGCACCCACCTCCTCCTCCTCCGACATCTTCAGTCTCCCCCCTCCACCCCCACACATCCAAGATGGCCGTCTCCGTTGGCAACCGTCGCTAGGCCAACGCGTCCTCCGCCAGGCGGCGATTACGGTGCTGTGGGTGCCTCCCCCTCACACCCCCTCGCGCACGCGCACACTGCCACCCTGCCCCCACCCCCGCACGCGCAAAAACAGGCGAAGAACGCGGGAGAGATAAACCTGGGCTCGAAACGCGACGTACGCGATACTAGTACGCTCGTCGCCACCCTAGAGTGCGACGAACCCCCCCTCCTCACCCTCAAAAGGCGGGGATCCATGCCCAACGCCACGTGCCTCGACGTCGATGGAACCCCTACAGTCGTCGCAACAACGTCCATCGTCGCCGTTTTTCGTCGCACATCCTATAGTGATATGGGCCAGTGTGTCAACCGCCTGCAGGACGAAATTGGAGCGGGATAGCCGCTGTTAGCAGGTTTTGGGGCCTCTTGCGTTTTACGTGTTTTTTAAGTGTCCTAACACCCCCACACGCTCCTCCTCCGCGACGAACGTGGTTAGGATTCTAAAGCGCTGCGACGAAGGCTGATTTTGATTTTAGAGAAACCATCCTAATTTTGTAGGACCAAAGGCATGGTTGGGTTTTCGAACTTTGGTGCACTCGCTACCTGGTTGGGATAACTGCGACTGAAGCATAGCACGTTGGAACCACTGGCATAGTTGGGATTGCCATTCCACTCTGAACTTTATTAAGCTTTATACCGGTTGGGATTCCAAAAGTTTGGCTTACACTCACTCTCTACCGGTTGGGATTCCGGCAACTGCGACCGAAGACTGCACCATCCTAACTAGGTTAAATCATCGGCATGGTTGAGATTTAGATTCCACTCTGAACTTTATTAAGCTTTATACCGGTTGGGATTCCAACAGTTTGGCTTACATTCACTCACTACTGGTTAGGATTCCGACGTAGTGCAACTGCGACCGAAAACTGCCACATCCTAACTAGGTTGAATCACCGACATATTGTTGGGATTTAGATTCCACTCTGAACTTTATTACACTTTATCTTGGTTGGGATTCGGTTTTTGATTCCACGCCGAACCAGTGTGCACTTTATACCGGTTGGGATTCCCGCGTGGTGCAACTGCGACCGAAGGATACCACATCCTAACCAGGTTGGAGTGCGGGCAAAGTTGGGATCTCGATTTCATTCTTAACTATAGTACGCTTTATACCGGTTGGGATTCCAGCATAGAGCAACTACGACCGAAGGCAATCACATCCTAACCAGGTTGGGATCTCAATTCCAATCGGAACTTTAGTACACTTTATACCGGTTGGGATTCCTGCGTGGTGAAACAACAAAGAATAGCACATCCTAACCAAGTTGGAATCAGAATATGATCCTCCTCCAGAACGAAACGAAAGTTAAGAACCAAATCCTAACTAGGTTGGCTAGTACACTGTATAGTAATTCCTAACCAGATTGGAATGAATCTCCTCCGAAGCGAAACAAAAGTCTCAGTTCTTCAACAGGTGGTTTTCTTCGTTTTTTAATTCATAAAAAAAAAACTCGTCCCTCCCCCTCGTTCCCCACCCCCACCTCCTCACCCCACAGATTTTCCCTCCTCCTCCGAGCGTTACTATACCGGTTAGACGTCGTCGGATTCGCATCGCTAAAAAACTGCTCAACTGCCACTCGCCAAATCCCAACCAGGTTGGCTGTTTGGAAAGTAAACTTTTACTTCGTTATATATACAAGTTTTCAAATTCGCTATATACAATTTATATTCGCTTAAAACTTAAAAACAGGGTCGTTCTAGGTCCCAGTATTTTTTTTTTATATAAAAAAACGATTTTTACGACATTTTTGGTGGACTAAAAACAGTGCCTTTTTCGTCAAACTTTTTCCCACGAGTTTTTGTGGCGGGAAATTTCGCTAATCGGATTTTGGAAACAATTTTTTTTTATTCTGGATTTCATCTAATTTCACAAATCCAACGAATCGTGATTTTAAAATCTCCCAGAAGAGTGTTTCGACAAATGATGGTGAAGGCTAATGCTCAGCTGCTCCATGTATTGTGGATACCGGCCTCCAAAAGGTAAGACATGTTATAAACCTTGTGACATTTTTTTATATTAATTGTAATCACTGAACGTATTTCAGCCTAGTTATAAAATAAACAGTGTGACATTTTCATATTAGTTGTAATGTCAGACGGAAATGTGTATGGGCTCTTCTTTCAATAAGTTTTAAACTATTTTAACCCTAGTCAAAATGAAAGAATACTTGGTAAAGTATACAAAGTGCACTTTTTTTGAACAATTTAGTATACATGTACTTTATATACTTTCGTATACGTATAAGTACAATTTACAGTAATAGTAGGAAAAGTATACTTGATTTTCAGTTAGTATACTATAAATAAGTGCACTTTTTTTGGACAACTTTGTATACTTTATATAGTATACTTTCGTATACGTATAAGTACACTTTACAGTAATATATACTGGGAAAAGTATACTTGATTTTCAGTTAGTATACTATAAGTGCACTTTTTTTGGACAACTTAGTATACTTTATATAGTAAACTTTCGTATACGTATAAGTACACTTTACAGTAATATATACTGGGAAAAGTATACTTGATTTTCAGTTAGTATACTATAAGTGCACTTTTTTTGGACAATTTAGTATACTTTATATAGTATACTTTCGTATACGTATAAGTACACTTTACAGTAATACTAGGAAAAGTATACTTGGTTTTCAGTTAGTAGGCTATACTATAAGTGCACTTTTTTGGACAACTTAGTACACATGTAGGCCTACTTAGTATTCAGAAAAGTATACCAAGCACACATAAGATTTTGACAAGGGAAACTAGACTGAAATCCATTCCTTGACTATATCTAGTTTTCATCTATTATAAAAACTGATAAGAAACAACAATAGAAGAGTTGAGCAGGTTTCCCTTAATCTTAAGTTCTTAACGAGAACGATAAACAAACTGTTACGCATGCGCATCAATAAGTTATGCGCCATAAAAGTCGTTATGCTCTTCAAAGACGTCGTCCACACGCATGCGCATTGGGAAAAAACCAGTGCTGCCAATGTCGTCAAGATTAAAAGTAACATGCTCAATGGTAGTGCACGTGGTAGTCACGTATTATAGATTTCTACCGTTTGTTGAAAACATTAATTTTAGTTTTCATCCATTCCTAACTGATGTGGGATTGAATGAAAACTCATATCAAGTAGGCCTATAGCCACCAATAATTGGCCAAGTGCAAAGTTCAAAACACTGGCACATGCTTCACTTAGGTTCTATTGTTGGAAATTTTAAAATGATAGTGCTTGACAAATTTCAAAACATTACAGTTGACGAAGTTTAATTCATTGTAAGTAATTCAATAAACGCTAATTAACATCCATACTCAGCTAAAAATGAAAAACTATGTTATAGTAGTAGCCTACATGTAGTTATGGATTGGATGTCACAACCTAGTTGAAAACACATTCTACCAAAAATCGGTTGAAATAAACACTGGGTTTGAAATGGTAAAAACTTATTGAAAAGTTTTACTAAAGTTTGATAACTTGCGTTTAACCCTAATTCAATAATCGGGGATTGGTGCAACGAATTATTAAGTTCGTCAGCTATGGTAAATTCATAGATAAGATTTCTCGTGATATTCTATTCGAGTTTCAAAACACTAATTGTTATTCATTATCGTTTAGTAACTACCATTGGACTTTTTCTGGTATAAAGAACTAGATGATTAATTGCTTAATGGTCATGGATATCTTATGAATTTCTTAGAAATAATATAAATTAAAACTGATAAATTTATAGAAGCTCAGAGCGGACATGTGTTTTCTATGCTAGTACCAAGTTAGAATGAGGACAGTTAATTATATACCTTATATTCCAGTGTTTTTCAGCCGGTGTGCCTTGACAATTATTGGTCAATTTTTTTGTGCCGTGATCTGAAAGGATTAAGAAAACACTAGTATATTATACCTTGAAGTTTCATTTTTACATTTGATAACTAATTGTAACATATATACATTGTACCAAATATTGCATGTATAGATTGAGTGCTATATACTCTATGATTTAATTTTAGTGTAACAACCAAATGTTGTGTTAAAGCTACCCAACGTTGGGCCACAGGTATATGCCCAGAATTGGGTAAATATGAGGTTTGTGTTATTTATAATAAAGTTACCCAATTATGAGTTGATTATAAATAACACACACCCCCCTCATTTACCCAATTCTGGGCATATTTTAACCAAAACCAGTGTTAATAACTGTGATCCAATGTTGGGTAAGCTTTAACCCACTATTTGGTTGTTACACAAATTCAACCCAATGTTGATATGTCCATATAGCACTCAATATTGGGTTGAATTTTAACCTAACGTTTTTAGTGTGTATACATGTATACACATATATTTTAAAACAGAATTTAAAACTTTATAATGTAAAGACAATCATACATGTATATATGGTCCAAGGAATCTTCTTTAAATTTTTTGTATTTCTCCTTAGGCCTATAGCAAATTTGAAGAGTAGACTAATGGTTACGTATAATCATTTAATGCATTCTTTGATAATGGTGATATCATTTGATATTAGGACCATCTGCTTATTAAGATCTAATGAGCATGTCCCACAAAAGTTTACTTCGTGTATTACTGATATATGGGTATATGGATATTGGGACCAATCGCATAATTGTCCCATTATCCAGAAACCATTGTAGTTAAAAAAAAAATTGTGGTAAACCTTTAATTTCCACGAATTTCTCTAAATTCTCATTTGAGAAAGCCAAGTTGACCTTTTATAGTCATGTCCCGTGTGATCGATTCGCATGCTTTAAATAGCCCAAATAAATTTACGGGACAAATGCCGCAAAAATCTGCACCAACGACCCCGAATGACCCGCAGCACACATTTGCCAAAATAAAAGTACCATTTCCAGGATTAATTCCAAGTAGCTACTTTTTTTTACATTATAAGCAAACGCGTTAGGCTTACGAAAAAAAAACCAAATTATACAATTGTTATGTAGCCTAAATTCAGCGTACGTGCGAAAATTGCAAAGTAGGTAGCTTTTAAATGAAGCTTATCTAGGTTTATTCGACTTTTTATAGGCTTTCAAATATCCTTGACTTTCAATGACTTTTATTGTTACATCAATCGTTTGGTGTTGTTGTGAAAGTTGCACTAATTCGCTTCTTTCAATAGAGGTTTTGTGGACAAATGTTAATCCATGTATTGCCATTTTTTAACCTTCAGCCTCATACTGCACATGTTTCGCTAAATACATTAGAAAGTTTGAAAAACTTTTTATCAGAACAATAGAGAGATAAAGCAGCACGAGCGATTACGATCTCTTTACGATTAATGTATCATCAACCGCAAACACGCATGCGCGGGTGCCAAAAGAAGCATCGTTATTCGCTAAAAGACAGTTTATGACACGTAATCGTAAACGTATTGCATTCGATCGTGCAGTTTTATCTCGCTATTAATCACTGTTACGAACGTTAACTTATAAACGCCAGGTGGACAAAATGCGTGACCACAATAAGCACCATTACGATATGAACACGTGATGTAAATGAATTTATCATTATATACACTGTACATGTAGTTATATATGATAAGATAGGTTAAATTCAGCTTCTAAATTTCAGCTACGACAAAACAAAGCTACTTTTAAACAATTTATCCGATTTTTATTACGTCTGAGACAAGATAAAATTCGTGACGAGAACTAATTTATAAAGAAACTTTTTAAAAGAATTAAGGGCTAGTACAGGTGTACTTTTTATTATGTTTTGTCCATAAATTGAAGTACTATAGAGAATGCTTATCCTCCGCCATTGACTGTTGATTTCTGGTGAATTGCCATGGCAACCAGGTGGCATTTACAATCCAACAATAGCACACAAATAATCGCAAAAAAATATGTTCAACAGACAATATCAAATCCGCCATTTTGTTCTAGAGAAGAACGTCTAATAGAACGTTTCATAAATGGCGTCATTTTTGCAAGATAACATTTGAACTAAATTTATGATACCAACATAAACTACAAGTTGTATGTATAATAGCAGCATTTCAAAATATTTATAACTAAATAACCGTTTGAAATTTATCATTAATGGCTAATTAATGGCTATTAATGTATAGGTGGACCTTAATAACTAGGTTTACAGAAAAGTAGAATAAAATTCATGATATTCTTGCTCAATTTGTGTAAAATTCTTTTTAAACCTAGAAATGTAAGGAAAATTGGATAGACTTGAAATATCCTAAGTTATCTATTTCGTAAAAGTCATGGGAAATTTGTTTTCACCTAGCTAGTTATTAGTTATCACAAAAGCCAAGAGATGGCACACCCATGCAGTCTAGCTCTGCATATAACAGAATGGCATGCCCTTTGAACTCATTTTATCATCGCCTTGCATACATGTAAATAAAAATGTTTTTCACACGTTTTTAACCAAAAAATAATGTGTATTGTCTAGTCGTACCACTATTTAATAACACGACTATTCGCTAGCCTCCAAATTAAAAACTTATTTTAATTAGTTATGAGTTTTAAATCTGACATGACAAGGAATTTTTTTTATAGTTTCTGATATCAATATGAAATCAACCTGGTCATTTTCACTACATTGTAAATTGATGTTAAAATATCTTCTTTGAGCAACTATACAAGAAGTTGTCAGGTACAGTAGAACCTGCCTAATTACCAGGAAAGGTATTATTTTATACAGGTATTTTATACATTGCACAGCTGCAAAATAGGGAATTTCCCCTTTTTGAATCCTTCATGAGTCACTAGCTATTTTTCGACACTATAGTACACAATAGGGACAACACAATAGTACACAATTTCGACACAATAGGGAATATCCCCGTTTTATTTCAATCCTTAAACATGTGTACATGTATTGTAGATGAGTCAGTAGTTATAGGGTATTATAAGCTAATTGTTTGACAATTTTGATTCCATGTAAGATTTTTTTACAGAATCATTGGGAATCATTTTACAGAAAATCATTGAGACCAATAAAATACTGGAGATTCTATTGTTTGCTGGGGTTTTTATTTGTTAGAAAAACCCGGGGTCAAAGTTCCTTCCGAGCGTAAATTCCTATACTGAAGTTTGTATATTCAGATATCAACCTCCCCCATGCGATACTTAAATATCATGCACATTATGGAGGTTTATTATTTATACATGGGTCCCAAATCGGGACCGGCACATTTTATTATTTTAGAGATGATATTATTTTACACAGGATTATTTTAGACAGGTTCTTTTTACAATGGTTGGCATTTTCACACTATTGTAAACAGCGTTTAAAATATCTTCTTTGAACAACTACTAGTAGATAAAAAGTTGTCAGGTACATGTATCATATTTCTGAATTTTCAGTCATCAAGATATATAGTCAGGGAAAATTGTTGGACAAGTCAGGGAAGTTCATTTTGCATATGACAGGCTCGTCATTACTAAAATAATGCGAAAATTGTTGGATAGCTGGAAGCCAAAAAAGGCCTTTGTCTGACATGTGTTTGTACATGTAGTAATTATAAGATAATCGTTTCGTCCGTCGTAATATCTCGCCTATATGCATGGCTTCCGTCCATTCATTAGAAAGTCGTTAATTAACGCCAAATTGCTCGTTTTCTTCGCCTTTCATTTTGTCAGACGAGCCTTCAACCGTATATTGGGTTAGTAGGTTTATGATTTTCAACAAAATATCCTCCAATTAAAAAGAAACAATACACAGGCTGAGGTAACGAAAACATACTCATCTCGCATCCTCCTAGTATAATTAGGAACTTATTAAAAATCAGGTATACATGCAGGGTCAACCCGGAACGTGCGGATATACACACATGTATGTAGTTGCCACAAATTTGTGTCAAAACAATATAGGACCTATTGGGGGAAAAGGGTTATAGGGGCTGAAAACCCAAAAGTCTAATTAAAATTATACACTAGCCCAGGTCACGGATTCTATCTAGACGAAATAAAAATCAGACAAATTCCTATCTAGACGCTGAAATGACGTCACTCGCACATTTACACATTTGTCCGATATAGACAAAAATAACGTGATATGAAATAAACTAAGTGTTAATTCTTATACATGTAGGAACCCGGGAAATTGCGCCACTATACGCTAACTATACGGTTCGCTAACGCTACGCTATCGCACAGCACTGTATCGGCTATATTCACGTTACTTTCCATAAGTTTTTTAACCTTTGACCTCATTGATATAATTGGGTCGTAAACATACCGCAAAACGATATCGGTAAAATTTGATGATATTGAACCTTCGTTTTATCACATTCTGAAAAGTGGTTAATAAAATTTGATATCGAAAGCGATTCGATGACGTGCATGTGCAAACCCGGATCTTTCATTTTCAAATCTTCAACTTGAAATAGTGCAAAAACAAGCTCAAAATCAAATTTCAGTCTTGGTTGACTCGGTTTAAAGGCACCTACACCCATAATTATTGCATTTCCTAATTATGGACAAGTTTTGATTTAGGGCCTAAATCGAAATGGACCACATTTTCAACCTCACACCATTAAAATTGGCAACACACTTCACCTGATTGGATATCTCCTCGATCACCTGATCGAAACCAACCAATCAGGGGACGGGAGTGCGTTGCAAATTTTGGTTGTATGAGGTTGAAAATGTGGCCCCTGGGCCAAAAAAATTGGGAATTTTCCCTACTTACTATAGGTTAAAACCCAGTGGAAAAATGCTATCGACGATATTATGTCCCACGTATAACATATAGCCCTATTTGCATGGTCCTATATGATTATATAACTTAAGGGCACAGATATGGACATAACGGATTTAGACCCATGGAGATGGGCATATTATACTCGGTTGTAAATATTCGCATATAAGATAAATTATAGACTAACATTTCATATTTGGGTATACAATTTCTGATGTTTCATATACGATATTCCCCACATAGGCCTACATTGTAAATATCCACGTATTGGCCCTATACATATAACTTTCCAACTAGGTTGTGTGTGCAGGGACCACAACTTTAATACATGTGGCGATTTTTCTATAAAATTTCTGTGACTTTATGTATGAAAACACATGATTCGTTTAGGGGCCCGTCCATAAACGAATCGACGTCACGCACTGAGGGGGGGGGGGTGTCACACATTACTGATGATGTGTGACGAGGGGAAGGAGGGTAAAAAAAAATGTGACGTCACATTAAAATATCAAAATGCGCTACTTTAAATAACATGCAAGTTTGATCAAAATATTTGTGCAAATTTCAGTTTTCCATTGCCTCCTTTTTAATACATGTTTTCTCCTGCAATATCAGAGTGCAGTGCCACATTATACATACAGATTACAATGACAATAACCAGTTTTCAAGGGGGGGTCGGAGCTTTGTGACGTCATGTTTGAGGGGGGGGGGAATTCTGACTTTTTAAGACTAAGTGTGACATAGGGGGGAGGGGGTTCAAAAATCTGCCAAAATCGTGCGACGTCATTTATGGACAGCCCATTATACATGTATAGCATTTCACCTATTAAACGTCCAAATTTCAAGAAACCTATATAGGCCCCAATCTCAGCACCCTGTACACGTGTGTTAAGCCCATAGAAACACTATTAAAAGCCAAACGTAATGCACTTAGATGTGATTGCGGATTTAATTGCATTGAAAATCGATACCCATGCAAACCTAGAAAGACAAAAAAGGGAGCAAAAACAGCGAAATTAAAGCGAATTTGGCCCCAGGGTGGCGCTGCCGATCAACAGGTGGTTACGTCATCAACGCCCCCGTGTGGCAAAGCGAATAATTGTTAATAGATGGCCATGTTGACGAGTCTCTGCCTATTTTTTATTCCTCCCATCGCCTATTACATGTATTAACAGTTGTTGGCAAAAAAAAAAAAAGTGGCTCGATTAGGGAAGACCAAAGGCAATGTTTGCCAACAACATAAATAACGAGTGGGTGGCGACTCAAAATAACAACAGACATTCAAACATTACGTCACTCAACGCCCCCTATGCCAAAAAAAACAACTCACTGTCTCAACACTAGATGGCGATGTTATCTTACACCGGATTCAAAAGCACTGGACACCCAGAAAAGGACCAAACCTAAGGTTAAAACATAGTGAGGAATGAATTCCTGAAAACAAACACGTGATTTTCGATGCATCCATACATTGTGGCGCATCACTGCAAACTTAGTGCAAAGAATGGCGATCCACATGATAGGAATCACACACGTTTGATTTTTCGCGAATGAATGAATTCCTGAAATGAAGCGTTTTGATTGGTTGGCCCATTCCCCCGGGAATTAAGGTCAGCCGTGTTTGTTTTTCAAGAATTCATTTCACAATGATTCCATTCTTGTGTGTATATATGCTTTAATCCTAACCTAAGGATAAAACATGTTGAAGCATGGATAATATCATAGATAAGAGCATGGAGAATAACATGGAAACATACATGTGATTACTCTATGCACCCGTTGTGTGCCATTAGCTTCCACTATGTGCATGTGCATCGACTAATCACAGGCATGTTTCCTTGCTATTCTCCATCCTCTTATCCATGATATTATCCATGCTTCAGCATGTTTTTACCCTGGACCTAGAGAGGCCACTGTAAGTGTCTTACAGGGTTAAATGGGCATTTACGCTCTTAGCAAAGGTCAAAGTAGCCATAGACACAAAGAAATTTCTGATTATCAGAAAAACGTCGGATTACCGAGGCTGCTCTGTACTGCCACAGACGGTGTGATTGTGAATGCTACAGGACTTTGTAGACAACTTTCTAATCCGTCCTCGTGACCATATGTCCCTTTTGGTGAAACACGAAAAAGTACTTCGGTGCCTTTAATTTCCCGTCATGCAACGCTGGCCCAAGTAGAACACGACGTTGTGTCGATCAAATTTAATCGGTTAATTAATTGAACGCTTTTCATTCGATGTCAAACCACTTTCAGCCGATGGTCAGCGCATTTCATTAGGCTTAATTTCCCCTAACCCCTTTGGGTCTACGAGAAGAAATTGGGCCAAAATTAACAGGACCCCACCTAAACTACGTCCTAAATACATCCAATAGAAATTTAGATTTTAGGATATTTCGTATACTGGGTCACTATCTGCAATTGGAAATTCAATTTCTATCCTACATGTATCTCGAATAGGATCTCGATCTTCCCTAATCCTAACCCATAGCAAGTGGCTCACTTATACATTATGTAAATGTCACTCAACTTAATGAGACATCAATGGAGGGAGGACTTTCCATAAGAATACTGCGCATGCGCATGAACATAGCGCCACTGGTGGCGAAATTTGTAAAGAAAAAAATCTCCGTAGATGGCGCCACTGCTTATGGAAAGTCCTCCATACCTATACAGAAATAAAATTTGCAATATTCCTGGACTTTTCAAGTTATTAAAACAATTTTCACTTACAATTCCAGCTTTTTCATCTCTGTAGGAACACTACCCACCAAGTACACTTAATATTTTGAAAGGGTGCCCAATTCAAGATGGTGGTTGAGGAAAAAATAATCGCGTGTAATTGAGTGGAGTTTGTACCATTTTTTAACATCGTTAATTTTTTAATTTCGCCATCGCGCTAGACTGTATGGTTTTCGCCTCGCAAGGACATGTCTTCGTTTATGTATTCCCCATCAATCATCCCTTCAAGGTCCAAACGTGACCTTAGTGACCTTAGGTCAGAGTGACTCGTCGGAGGTTATCGCTGCCTGACTGCTTGTGTATATATGGTGGCTCTATAGTGGTGAGGGAAATTTAATCTATGCAATTTTAGCTCTGTCACGAATTTTAGTTTGTCATATGCGAAATTATAATCCGACAAAAGTACGTCGCACGAGTTCCAAGTGGATAACTAGCATGACCTCGCCAAATTGAATGAGGATAAAAAAACAGATTTTTGCAAAGCCAGAAATACATGTACAACTGGAGGTACATTACATCCTGAATGGCATTTCAATGAAGCGTCGTTACGATATAACCACTGAACACTAGATGTAAAGAAAGCCCCATTACGATAGGACATAGCATTCAGCTTCTAAATTTCAGCAACGTCAAATTAAAAATCTGGGGAAACGAGTTCCAAGTGGATAAAAATTGTGACCTCGCCAAATTCAATGAGGATGAAACAGATTTTTGCAAAGCCAGAAATACATGTACAACTGGAGGTACATTGCATCCTGAATGGCAATCTAGTGAAGCGCCGTTATGATATCACCACTGAACACGTGATGTAAAAAAAAACGCCATTATTTTGATAGGACAGAGAGCATTCAGCTTCTAAATTTCAGCCACGTCAAAACAAAGATCCGCATGCATGAGGATAGATAATCAAGCCGCTGAAATAACGTAGCTAATGCACATAAATTCCTCAAGTTTTCCTCCAAAAGCTCATAGTTTGCGATTTTGTTCACTAGGGGTCGCTCATGTTCCTGGTTGATTAAAATCTAGTACATATGTATTTATAAGAGGGTGCGGACTCAGCCTTGGAAAAAGACTGAAAACTGCCAACAACATAAAAATTTAGCCAGCCTTGATACGGAGTTAATCGCTGGCCGATGTTATTTTTCAACAAATGCTGGCAAATCGAAACGATTATCATCGTAGTGTAAAAATTGAAAAATTATAATTGTGATTCCCACGTTTAATTTATTATCTGATCTTATATGGTTTGACACACCTAGTTCTTATCTCTGAAATACAAAGTAAAAATATCGTTTTTCGTTCAGGCGTTATACCTTAAAACGTCGATGAAAATTTGGACAAAGTACGAATGACGTCATTTCAACGGCTGAAATTTAGAAGCTAAATGTCTTCAACGTAATGGCGCTTCATTAACAATTTGACATCACGTGTTCTGTGGTCTTATAGTAACGGCGCTTCATTGAAATGCCATTCAAATCTGCCTTCACTAAATTTGCAAAAATCTGTTTTTTGAATTTGGCATGGTCACGCATTTAATCCACTTGGATCTTAACATGGCTGAAATTTAGACGATGAATACCCCAACGTAACGGCGCTTCATTGAAATGCCATTCAAATCTGCATTAATAATGCCTTCACTAAATTTGCAAAAATTCAATTTTTATCCATTTTGAATTTTGCATGGTCACGCATTTTATCCACTTGGATCTTAATATAAAAATAATCCGATTTTTATGACTAAGATAGAATTCGTGACTATGGGGCTAATGCCATGTGGTTAACCGGTTAATCTCTCTTTCGCTCAACCACGTGGTCAATTAACGAACGGTCAATTGAAATGAATAATTATCCATTGAAATATGGAAGCGGGCTTATTAACTTCCTCCTGATTATATTTGAATTTCACATGATTTAATACTTTGTTCGGCTATATTTCATATTGTAAATATAGCACGCGAACAACGCTGTTTACAAAACGCGTTTTTTATTTATGGTTGAATTTAAAATTTTCAATTTAAAACACAGAGAGCGAGTGTGTGTATGAATGTGTATGTGAATGTGCACCCAAAACGAGTTTCTCCCCCTTTAACTTTATGTGACAGCGAGTAAATAAATAAATAAACATAAAGCCCAACTTTTTCGAATCGTCGTTTAGTAGGCCTCGTTTTCCAGGAAGACATTTCGTTGACCAGAAATTAGACAACTAGGAAAAACAATAACTGATTTCGATCAGTGTTTCGGAGGTGCGACTAAACATTTATCCACGCTTTTTATGACCTGCCCCGCCCTATACCTACCAGTGGCGCCACACCCCGAAACAATTCCGTATTAAACGAGATGACTGACAACTTATCAAATGGATTAATTTAAATAAGTTTTAATTACAACATACATTAAGTATATTTAAAATAGGTAGTCTACTCTACGGGTAAAAACATAGTGCTATCAGCGATTGAAAAATCGCTTCATTCTAGAATGATTCCTAAAGACATACCCGCGATTCGCGATGCACCCAAACATAGTTTGGCGGCACATCAAAGAATAGAGCATCACTTGATTCTAGCATAAGTCAGGACACAAACGAATTTGGGTAAAAACATAGTGCTATCAGCGATTGAAGAATCGATGCATTCTAGAATGATTCCTAAAGACATACCTGCGATTCGCAATGTGACCAAACATAGTATAGCGGCGTATCAAAGAATAGAGCATCACATGATTCTAGCATGAATCCAGGACACAAACGAGTTTATCTTTTCTAGAATCATTCTTGATTTTAATGAGTACTGAATGGTATCGAAAACAAGATGTTCGATTGCAATCATTGATTCCAGAATCATCCCAGATTCATTCTAGAGTGAAGCGATTAAATTATGAGCAATTTTTTTTACAATTAACTGGGCTATGCTGGGTGAATAAGAAGTGATATAATGAGAGGTTATGAGATAAGTGGCCATTGCCAAACTTTAAAAAAACACTGTATATGCTAAAATTTAAAAAAATACATTTAGCATTAATTCCTCTACCCAATGGTATAGAATAATATTTTGAGGATGACGTACAATTCTAGTGCCAACACATTCCGTTAATAAATTTCTTAACATTATTGTTTCGTCATCGCCGTTTTTCGATAATTATTCAAACAACACCTCCATTTTAATATCCTTTCCTCGCCCATCAAAGTGACATCAGCGCCACCCGATGGTGTGGTGGGTGTGGTAGTCAATGACAAGGACATCCAGCTCCACTTGCGGAAGAAATATCGAATTTAGTGATGGAGTACGTTAATTGTGAATAAGGATAACTCTTTTACATCTAATTTCTAATTAGTCTCATTCTGGATCAGCACACCCTGGTGGCATGGTTCCTCGGCAGCGCATGACATATTTTTTTACCAACACTAACCTAACATTGCGCTGATTATATCAACAGAACTATTGTTCAACAGGAGGCATATTAGCACAAAGCGCAACCATTAACGGAAATGCCAGCTAAAAGCACATACTCCACAAGGGGGTGCTGAAAACTTGAGCAACAATTGAGCAAGGTAGTTCCCATGTCTTTCTCTCTTTAAATTGATATATTCATACACCTGACTTGCTGGCCTTCTTTTGTCCATTCTCCACAACCATCCCAAGTATTTCAATTTGCAACTCTCATCACGTGACTGGAAGTTGGATCATCCCATTTCCCCTTGCAGGGCTTTGATGCCTGATTGAATCATTGAAATGATAATCCTTCAATGTTCACCCAGAGTTGTACATCACCCACTAGCTGGCACTGCTCAATACACAATCGAATATCTTAATTATTAACATATGGAGATATTGCAACTGGAGGGCTTAAAGGGGGACATAAACAAGATGGTTCCTTATCAAAATGGGTCATTCAATGTCCCTAAAACAATTTCGCCAACAGAAATAAAAGTTTGTTTACTTTCCAGTACCCCAAAAACTTGAGTTCAACAGGCTTATTATTGTTTTCCTGGACCAATCAACAGCAGGGGGGCACAACCTTTGACACTGTCTAGAATGTGAGCACTGGTGGGTTTAATGACTCACACGGGTTTAAACTTTTATTTTCTCAATTAATGCAATCCGTTAAATATCTCGTTTATTTATGTATCGCCGATTGCCTAAATATATAATCATCGGACCTTTTTTACTTTAAATTAAAATGGTTTCGTCCATTTTTGCGGGGCTGTTAAATGAAGCGCCGTTACGTTTAAAGTTCTGTAGAACTTATTATTAAATATACTTGTATAAATCATACAAGTATGTTTTTATACACATTGTAGTGTATGAAATTTTGAATTTAAAAAATAGTGAGATTTACAACAAAATTATTATAAGTGTGCATTGTATTTACTAATTTATACAATGTATAATAAATAACAAGTTCATTGGGGCATAAAACACACAATGTAATACAATGTATTAGGATATTATCATTGAACAATCCTTTAATTACAGAAAAACCTAGTAAAGTGACCATGTTTCATAAAATGGTTTTAGTACATATTTTCCTTCATCAAAATCCTCTATATAGTGACCGCCTGTCTGTTGTGTGTAATGTAGTGCCCTGGGTGTTCCAATTTTTTCAATATGTCCGTTGACAATGCACCTAATAAAGTGACCAAGTTCAATCTGCAATAGCAAGAATCTCAAAACACAGGGTAATTTAAGGAGAAAATGGGGAAATCCCTCTAAAGGGGAGTGACTTAAGAGTCATTTTTCTTCCTGTTTTAACCCCAACACTTCTCATATACCATGCAGTGACCAATTGTATATAGTGACCAACTTTGCCATTTTTAGGGTGGTCATCTTTATCAAGTTTCACTGTAAAAGAAATAATTTGTGACCAAAAGTGGGTTCTTAAGTTTTGGCGCCATCTAGAGAGCGTTTTTATGAACTAGCACAAATTAGAGCCTTAAAAAAAATTAATATACAACCTGATATAAGTTGTATATGCAAATGGCGCACCTATAGCTTTTTGGGCGTTATTCAAAACCTTCATGTTACTTGTGAAGACAAGAATCTTTATCGGTTTTTATTATTATTATTATTTCACTTTTATATTCCGCTTTTTAAAATTCCACTCGAAATTCTAAAGGGAAAAAAGAGAGGTCTAGCCCAAATGCCATTTAAAATGCATGAGTTTTTTTACGACTTCGAAATCTTGGGAGAAAAAAATATATTCATGAATACTTAAAAGAAAAAAGAAAAATAATAAGAACTGGTATAAAAGGGTTAAAAAGCAATGTTAAGGAGACCCTCTTTATTCGTCGCGTGTCGCTGGATGGCGCCACCGTCGTTTTTGTCCACCGTGACTAAACCAAAATGTGAATTTTGTTACACGATTTAGGAATTTGTCTTTTTTTTTTTCCGTTACTTTGTTAAAAAGCAATTTATATATGAAATGCATCGATTTTTTAAAGATGACGAAAGGCAATGAAGAAAAATAAGAAGAGAGGAAGAAATAAAAAAAAAAAAGAAGATTAATTTCGTTTTGGCACAGCAGCCATTTTTTGGGTCAAGGTTGACCGGAAATCTTTACTCCCATATAGCCTCCAATGTTAGCACTTTTTAATGCAATGAGCTCAAGATTTGTCCCTCCACTCGATCAATTTGTTCAGCTCTTGAAACACGCAACAATTTCAGCTGACGTCACCATGTATTGTTTGGGTAATATCGTGGCAACGAACCAAAAAATTCATTTCATCCCCGCAATTTGTTAAAAACACGTTGTGATTACACCAAAACAAAACCACGTCTACCTTGTCTTAGATGCAATAAAAATCGGATAAATTCCAGGTGGCTGAAATGCATGACCTCGCCAACTTTAAAGAGGACAAAAACAGATTTTTGCAAAACAGTTATAAAGATGACGCATTCAGCTTTTCAATTTCAGCCATGTCAAAACACAATGCTGTGTACTTAAGGATAGATATCTAGCGGCTAAAATATGACGTCACTCGCGCATGAGCACGTGTGTGATTTGATATAGTCTATGACAAAATAGAAAAAAAGAAACCGGAGCTAATAAATTGAAAATTTGAGTTTTCTTTAATGTAAAGTTTTACTTTCTATCAATGCAAAACAACTTAATGTGTCTGATTTGTATTATTCATTTAAGACAAAATAGAATACGTGACCGTGGCTAAAATTGTGTTATCAAAACAACGTCTCATTTGCATATTTAAAAATTGAAAATTAAAGAGGTGCGTGGGGAACGAAAATATTTTGTATACTGGTAATTAAAACATGACTCACTTTCCTAGGTAATTTTTAGCATATGGTATGTGCTTAACAAGTTAACATAAATCATGCATCTAATAGCTGTGTAATATATTCAAAGCGTTGCAACGGCGCTTCAGTGTTTGGACGTCGCTCGAAAAGTCAGTGAAATCCATATAATCATATGTCACGTTTCTGAAAATTTTTAGGAAAAACCATTTCAACTGAATTTTTGTTCTCATTGAGCTGTTAATTCTCAACAATTTCCTATACTCCAGGATGCCAGTTGTTATCTTCCATAACTCATCTTAAAGAAAAAAGCTTACGACACCAACGTGTTTATCCTATTAATCACTTCAACAATATAATTGCAACATAGTCAAATTAAAACGTAAAAATTGCCAAATTATGACTATACCAAATTTCTGAAAATTTGATTTTTTTTTAAAAAAACGTCACTGCTTTTGTACGCCACCCCGCTGAACAGTTTGTTTACTTTTGCAAAGTTTGTTTATATTTCGACAAAATTATTTAATAGAGAAAGTTTGAACATACATGTATGTATACTGTATGGGTTTCAAGAATTCAAATAGGGCCCTGTCAAAGCTTTTCTTAAATTAATTGGAATCCATCTCCATACATGTCCAAATTCTGTGCAATATTAATATTTGTATATACATGTATATGTACACCTTTTCTGTTTGTTGGTATGTGGGTATGCATTGTAATAAGTTCTGATCCACTCACTCGATTGTACCCAAATTTCCCACAATTCACAAATTTACCATGCTCGCATAGATACTGTGAAACCTGTGAATAGCGCAGTCCATTGGGACCGAACCATGGGGTGTGCTACTTGAAGGGAAAGTGCTATGATGACCATAATGAATGAGATATTATTATACTAACGAAGATGCACAAATATATACAATATGTTGCAATTTTAAATGTTTTTTTAACATAATCAAAATCGAAAAATACATATAGAAAACAAATATACGCTCGTATACAACTACATCTATGTAGATGTAGCCATTTTGACTTTATATTGGGTGTACATGCATGTATCCAAATCCCTTTTAAAAATGGTAAACATTCACTATATGCTAATGTATTTTATTTGACATTTACCCCCTCATTTTGTGATTTCCCATTGGGTGAAATTTCATTGTTGCATGCTTTGGCGTATGCCCTTCGCAAGTAAAATCGTGATTTTGTCACAAGAAACCAGTGCGCAAGTCGCGTTTCGCAGGGAATACGCTATATAGAGGTAGTTTGTTCTATAAAATCGATCCGT
>JAQGCC010001935.1:0-20643 GCA_034698905.1 Xestoiulus laeticollis | reverse complement strand
TGATATTGTATAAGGACGAGTGATCAAAGCAATTTTTTCATCCTAGCTGAAAATCGGTTTGGATAAAATTTCTGGGATTTCCAGATTGGATCTTTTGCAACTTTTATCCAATATAGCAACGGTCAAATTTTATATTTTGTCTTAGATGAAATAACATTGACAAATTGTTTAAATCTTTTTTCATACACACATGTGCAAGTGACGTTATTTCAACAGATATAGCACATATCCTCTGTATTTAGCCGTGGATGAAATTTAGAAGCTAAGGGACTTAACGACGCTTCATTTACATCACGTGTTCAGTGGTCATATCGTAACGGCGCTTCAGTTAAATGCCACCAGCAGGTAGCATCTTGGCTTCACTTTATTTCTAGTTGGCAAAAATCTGTTCTTTATCGTCTACATTTTAGAGTATTAATGAATTTTATTCACTAAATTGGCAAGCATGCGCACATCTATCCTACTATAGGAGTTTGGCCAATTTCCTTTCGTATAAAACAAATTAAGTAGAAAACGTTACCGGACTGTTTGCAATGAATTGCAATGAATGAAAATGCAAAGAATTATAAGGCACTTGATACCGTCTGTAACGTGTAACTATAAAACTTGATTATACATATGTGTTATGGAATGCAATTTTGCATAATATATTGTTACGTTGTGATTTACATGTACATCATGTTATTCAGCGATTTCAAGATTTGGTGCTGACACAAATTATTTTTACATAAATATAAGCCACACTGAAAATAACCTTAAAAGTTGTATCGTTATCGCGATAAGATATAATTGATAATTAAGATTTTTCATTAAGATTCATGTGAGCTCTCTTTTCTTAATCTAAATTGGATATGGCAATCTTGTCGTACAGCGTGGTATTTTTTTTTTTTACAGAAAAGCATATCATCTTGTGAGCAGATTAGCATCTCTTTTGTAGAATCTCCTTTATATTTCATCTGACGTATATTTAGACAAAGTAATGAATGAATTTTATTTCTGAAACATTCAAAAGTGCGTGAACCGTATGCACCGCATTATACGTTATCCAGAAAAAGCAAATCCCGTCGAAAATAGCCTTTTTTGCCGTTTTTTATTATGCATCGTAAAAACATAAGCACCGTACGTCAGCATTTATGACTTTTCACATAAAACTAGAAAAATGGGGGGGCTATGTGCAATAATCACAGTAGCAGGCACGGTATGAACACATACACAAAAATATATAGCTATAGGTTGTGAGGTTACATACAGGCTAAGTGTGCAAAATAAAATGGAAACAAAATCTAGCTTTTGATGTTTTACGGTTATTATTTAGGAAAAGCCTTACAATTTTGTTGGTGTCATTAATTCGGATGTACATTTCCATTTCATCGCACTGATACTGATTGAAATTCGCCTGCAGGCTGCATCAGAAAACGTGTCCAATGAATTATTAATCGGGGATTAAATTAACTGCTAAACGTGAGGCTGAAATAGAAAGCCAACACTTTGGGGATTATCCAGCTTTACGTTTCCAATTTCGAGTAGGATGCTTTTTTTGTTGTCGAAAGTAATTACAGGTGTTTTGAGTGTGAAGAAACTCGTGTTTTTTAAGCTATAAGATACATCTGTGGACTACCAAAATAAGTGGTTTTATTTTACCAGGGGAGTCGACTTGGTTAAAATAGTTTAAATATAGGAGGAATCATTCGCCGGGCCTCTGTTGTAATCAGAAAATATTTAAAGAACAAAATATAGTAATCCCGAAACCAAAATGACGATAACCTAAAAAGCACCTTATGTACACAAGCAACAGAGCAAACTATGACGCTGGAGCCATTTTTCAACTTGAAAAGCTGTGTTCCACACACAATGGCCATATTCTTTAGGGTTTATTTTTACGAAATTTGGTCCAGACGCCGTCTTAACTGTGTCAAAATTTGTAAGTCTGCCAAACTAAGAATCTTGTTTTTGTGTCGTTTTGGGATGCTGGATTAAGGTAAGAAGCATATTTACCCTGCAAGTCAACTATATACATTGTATCTTAAATGAAAAGATCACGAAAATGAACAAACCCATGCATATTATGCAAGTATTTAAACTTTGGTATTTAAAAAAAAACATAATTAAAAAGTAGAAATCAAACTAGGGGATAGGCCTACAAAGTAATATTTTTTTAAGTTAAATTTCTGAAGATGTTTCAGTTCGTCTTAATTCGTATAAAGCTTTCATTTTTCAAAAAATTGTGGTTTCAAATGGTACTAAAGCAGTTTTAGGAGACAGGATTATCATAGGAATAACATTATATGAGCGCATACTTATCTGTGCTTATTATGTATTCTATAGTATTTATCATTACAACAATAAAGCCTCTTGAAGGTGACCACAAATAAAACAGAGAATGACACTGAAATACAAAAATGTAATGATAGAAATTCACAGCAAAATACATTTTCATTGTCCTGAAATTTTCATTTTGCTGACTTGAAACTTTTGTCCATTTTTCTTTCCATTTTTGTATCCAAATACTTCAAAAGCTCAATTTTATTCTTTAAGCGAAGTTCTTTGTATATTTTTGATAAAACTGATACCTTTTTGAGAATTATTTTCCCAAAGCCTTGCAGTAATTTAAGGAATGAAATAAAGTATACTGAGAGAAGGTTATTTATTCGCTGTACATGTACAATTACGTATAAGATTGCTTAAGTAGTATGATAAGTGTTAAACTTAAAACACGAAGTAAGATGACTCATGTGTCACTAAATTTTCTGGAAATTCTTGCTTCATATAGACCTATTGCAGATTGAATAAACATGGTTACTTTATAAAGTGCATTAGCAATGCTAAAATTGCAAAAGAGATGACACACTCTGGTCACTATACACAATAGACAGGTGGTCATTATACAGAGAATTTTTATGAAGGAAAACTTATGGACTAAAACCATTTTACTTGGTTACTTTTCCAGATTTCACTGAACTTTTCATCGATGCTAAAGTTGTGAGCCACCTATTTGAAGAAACCATGTAGTATAGTACAGAAGTACCTATAATTAATTAAATAAATGTAAATATGGAAGTATATTGCAATATATTGCATCTATCGCACATACTGTACATTTAGGGGTTCCAAAATGCATACATACGTATATATATAATCTCGAAAAACAAACCCAAGATTGACGTGTCATCTTACATGCTAGTACTTTTTCCTTATAACTTTGACACTGGTTTTCCTAGCGTCTTCCAACAGCATTTTTTATTTGTTTGTTCGGATGGTGTATACGAGAAAAAAAGCATTTTGATCTCGTATGCACCAATCACGAAACGTGTTAAACTTGTATGAGTTTGAACATGTAAGTGTACCCGGCTAGTGCTCAGTTTGCTGAGAATCGTCCAAGGAATCTGTTTACAAGAGTGAAAGCCAAGCTCGTTTCAAGACGATCAGCCGATATAGGAGTAGAATTGCTATTTTATCCACATGGGATCCATGTTGTATCCTAGAGAGAGAGTTTTAAGTAGTAATTTAAGTCGGCATCTGATTTTTTTCTTCTGCAGTTCCTGAATATTTTATCGTTGTCTTTATAAATGTTGAAGTCTAAAAGGGGATCCAAAAAGTGCAGTCGGTGTCATGTCACTATTATAGGTTTCTATCTTTGATTTCTTAAGCCTGTAGAACTTAGCCATTCTTGCACCTTGTGACATATAGTGTGCAATATGATTGATTTTTTTAACAAAATGTTTTTGGTATACGTTGAAAGTACATCCATATATCCATGCCCCAGACGAGTCTATACAATTATCCATTTAATGAGACCATATTCGGAAAATCTGTTTCGACCAATTAGCCAAGTTGAAGTGCGTATATCCGACGCCTAACATCTAGTAAAGTTTGATCTTATTTTCGTTAAGAACCATGTTCCGGAATTTCGGTTAATGGATTAAACAAATAAAATTTAATGGTGTTCTGCGGGTTGCCACTCGTTATTCTGGCAAACTCCCAAGCGTGTGAAAATCTCCTATCTATTTTAACAAAACGCAATGCGTGAGCCATATTTGCAAAGGAACTTTAACTAAACTAGTTCAACTATACTAAACCCGTTTTTCCCCTTATTTAACGCGAATGAACGAAATCTGCAAGACTGAAAATCTGACTTGTCATCTCAAGACATGCACATATACATGTACATATTAAAGTATTAGAAAAGGTGTCCATATACATTATAGGGATTGGGAAGGTGTACCGTTATTAGAGGGATAGAGCTGGCTTTCTTTAATCTTGACGACATTGGCAGCACTGTTTATTTTTTTGCAAATGCGCATGCGTGGGGACGACGTCATATTGAGCTTGTGGTTGAGGTGAGACGACAATTTCATTAGTTTAATTATTACGTGATACCACAACGTACGTCTTTGAGGAGCATAACGACTTTTACGGCGCATAACTCTTATTGATGCGTAATAGTGTCTTTATCGTTCTCGTTCAGATTCAATTCAATTCAATTCCTTACCCTGCAGTCGTAATGTAGTATGCAATGTGGCAGGGTGCCAAAATGCCAGAATTTGAAGGGAGAGTATACGGAGATTAAAGGAAACCTGCATAATAGAGGGATTGCGCACGCCTCCCTCAATGCTCCCTTAATGCGAACAACATTAATTGACAGCACTGTATGTTTTTCCAAGGCGTTCTCGTTAAGGTAAATCAGTTGACGGGGCATTAAGGGATGCGTGCGCAATCCCTCTAATATACCTCTAATGACTTTACCTTAACGAGAACGATAAACATGCTCAATTACGCATGCGCATCAATAAGCAAGACATTGGAATTAACCATTCCTTATAAACGGTATGTGTATAACCGGGTATTACCGAAATATACCAAAATTACATTTACAACGTGACGTCGTCTTTACTGCGCGCGCGCGGCCGGATCACGGTTATTAAAATTATGTAAATATCCTCCCAGCTTAGACGAAAATGTAAACGAAAAAAAATCATCAATACTATAATCAAGCCCATTGTAGCTTTCAAATCCAGGAATTTGAGCATCAATGTGCCATCACACTCACTACAAGAAAAATGTAATACGCAAGCTAATATCATCGATAGGATTGACTTTTACTGATAGTAACCCAAATAAAATTTCAATGGCCTCTAGACCTTCCACAACAAACTGGGGAAATCAAAGAAAAACCACCCAATCTCGTTGCAGACATTGTGGTATCACGTTAAACTAATGAAATTGTCGTTTGTGTACTGCTGGAAATGGTAGCTACGGTGCATCGCAATGGTGTACTGCAGTTCTTGAAACGAAACCTTCACTGCAGTGCTCAACTGTACTGCAGCGTAACTACCATTATATTAACTTTAACTTAATATTATAATAACTTTAAATAATTTCCAATAAAGACGACAGGAATTGATTTGTAGCAAAAGACCATTTTCTTCCTATTCCAAATTTGACATTTTTATACTAAGGCCGGAATTCATAGTCGTCGAATAAGCACTACTTGTGTGCTAAAAGTATACAAATAAGTACTACTTATACGACTATGAATTCCGGCCTAAATGTTACGTCTAAAAAGTTATAATTTTGGTTTTGCTGAAAAATTGGTCGTAGATAAAATCCAATAACATCAGTGAATAAAGTACAAGTGACTTCCTATTTAACCGCATTAACAGAATTACATAACTAAAATATTTAAGAAAAAAAAGTGAGGTGGCCTTACTGAGTTTTGGTCCACCCTGTATACATAATCTTATATTACAGTTTGGTTGATTCCAAGTTGAATTCAATCCGAAACAGTTTCTTTAAACTAAAAGACTATAGACGCATATATTGTGATAGTTTTATAATTTCTGTCATCAGGATGGTCAAGGAAAGTGTTTTAATTACTGGTAAAGTCTGGTAAAGTGTTCCTCTTTTCCATTTTTAGGGCATGTGTTTTCGATGTGAACTTTTGTGTCAGAGGTAGTTGAAACTTGTGCTTAATTATTTTTAAAATTTTATTTTGGATTAAAGGACCCTACAAAAGAGTTCATTCATATACGACGGTGCATGCAATGAGGAAGAGTCATTTGTTTATGCACAGATTGCACCGTGCTGTCGTATAGGATTTTTTTTTTAAAGTTAACGTTATTAACGTTAATATAGCGTGTAAAGGCCTGAATGAAATGGCAAAGAGTCATTTTATACGAATTTATATCCGCCATAAATTTCTCCATTTCACGAAGGAAGTGCATTGGCTGTGGGGGTTCACGGAATAAGTTTAGTGTAATTTTATGGTCAATGTTTCCTTTGTTAAAATCTACCCTGGATTCCATAATGAATTTTTACTTGTTGTGATGGGAGAAGCAGCTATAAAAAGGAAAGAAGCATTGTACGAGCGTGTAGTGTATTACGGCTTGTCCCCACAGGCCATCCATACTCCCCCCTGAAGACCCATGAATCCATTGAACTGTTGTTTTGCTGTTTGTTGTCGTTTCCAATGTATTCCATTAAAGCTCCCGGATGATGGGATGTTTCACGCAAGCTGCCCATTGTTACCGATATCAACACTTGGTATTTTTATGGCGGAGTTGAGGATGATAAATGCATTGGGGAATTTTTATTTACGATGCTCTCGTAACGCGTGCCAATTGGTATGACGGATTATACGGTATATATACAGGCCCTATATATACGAAGGTGCAGTGCCGTTGACATTATCGAAAACCGATACTTCTCCTTTCAATGGGATCCACTTTGGCTTTTTGGCACGCATGCCCATAGATGGCGTTGGGATACAACTATGGGTCTCTCTTGCACATTGCATCCTCCCCTAGTGAAAAATCTCATTATGTCTCTTAAATAAAATCAATGAGATTATATGAGACTATATTAGATTATATGTAATTACTTTCTTATTAGACCAATGAGACTAGTGAGGATATATGAGACATCCGATGGGACTTAATGATACTCAAAAATCAAAGGAATTTTATTCTATGGAACTCTATTGCAAGAGTCCCTTAATAACAATATTTTATGAGTCTAGTATAATATTCCTCTAATAAAAATTTACTTAACAAGATTTGTTATTTTTAATTGGAATAAAAATGATATGTTCCATAATCTCATAAGATATTAGCTAGGGTCTCATACAATGATATTTTTCACTAGGGGATCCCTGCATGGAACTTGCATGGAGCATCATAAGGGTGAAAACAGCGTAGAGCATGGAGCATGGCATGACCTTGAAATGCAGCGTTTCGATTGGGCAATCGGCCATGCTCTACGCTGCTTTTACCCTAAAAGGGGATATAGAATAGATAAAATGGTGTGACTATATTCAACTAGGTTATTATATGCCATTTAATGAGTTTGTCTAAATGTACTGAAAAATTAATTGTATATACACTGTAGGTCGAGTTTGTACCAATTCATTGAAGTTGTTGGAAAAGTTTTAAATAGTTTTATCAGCATGATGAATTCTTTGACACCAACTACAATGTACATGTATTTGTTGCTCAATTTCTGCACCTTTTTTCAGAATGCTATCTTGAAATTACATGACTCGAGCGATTTTTAATAACTGAGCTAAGATGATAGCCTTATTAAATTTGCATGGTGATAACACCGTTATTATGTTCTCTTAATGATGAGTAATTTGCCAATTATCAGAATTAATAGTGTAACAAGTATAGAAAACAGACACCTTCAAAAACTTGTTGCATCCAAGAAGTTTATGAAAAACCAGGTCAAGGCTAATCAAGCTGTTATTCATAAATTTTGACATAGATGTAAAAAACATTGCATTGCAATACTTGTACATGCTGGACAATCAGACAAAAACTTTGCTCTGGAAAAATGCAAAGTGAGTTTGCATATTAGGGAAACATTATATAGTGAATTTGATATGAATTTGGGAACAGCTGATGGGTAACACATTTACTTAGGATGCTGATGGGCATGAGGTATTTATATTGTATATAATTAATACATATTTTTTGACTAAGATATGGATTAAAATCATATCATAATCATAAGTTTAATAAAGTATTTATTCTATTATAAGTATTAAATACTTAACATACTGTATATAATTATATGTTATATATATATGCAATAATTATATATTTTGGATAGATGTACAATGTACATGTAAATTAATACATATTAATATTTTTATATTGTATATAATTTAAACATACATTATATACTTTTGACTAAGATATGGATTGAAATTATATCATAATTATGAGTTAAATAAAGTATTTATTTTATTTTAAGTATTAAATACTCAACAAATATTGTACTCATCCATTATTCTAAAACCAACTGGAGTAGTGGGTATTAAGAAAATTTATAACAATAATATACTTAGGTCTGTGATATTTATCAATTTTTTGGTAAAAATAACAACCTATAAAATTATAAGCAATAGAAAGGTCAAATAAGATGGCTAAATTTGGTTGGCTAGAGATGGGTGGCTAGATTGAGGGTGGCTAAGGATGGGTGGATAAAGATTTGGGTGGCTAAAGATGTGTGCATGGATAAGGATGGGTGGTCTGGGCCCTAGAACCACAAAAAACAGCGCCAAATTGCACATATTACTCCAAGTTTACCGCATGTATTTGTAGGTGCATCCATGGCATGCAGACACTGATTTATTGATTACTTTTAGGTAAGGATTTGTAGCTTTCCAGGGTTTTGGAAAGTTTGCAAAGTTCCATAACCCCGGGGGAACAGCGGGCTTCCTGTATACATTTTTCCAGACCTATAGACTAAGATGACGCATTCTTGACAATTTGATTTAACGTCGCAAAAGGACAAGCAAAATTAAACCTAGACGCTTGACCTGCTGTTATTTGCCCGAGTGACATGCATGCGAAGAATATTTGCTTTCTTTAGCTGGAGAGTCGTGACACGTGTATATAAGATCATTAAATGTCTCCCTCTCTATAACACGCATTTAGCCTGATGTTGGAATGGTCGTTCGCCATTCGTGTGACTTTAGCCTAGAATTTGTATCCAGAGCAATGACCGTCTGCAACCATTCCTCACCTTTGGGGGTCCGTTGCATATAGGGAGAGTCTGCTTGCACCATGTCTAACGTAATTGAATGACCGAATGAGCAGTAAAATGAACGCGTTTTGCCTCCCAGGCCAATCGGGGTGACTCTCCCACACCAATATCCAAACAATGTAAAAAAAATAACCCTACTTTATTTATTAAAAATCAATAATAATGATCAAAGGGGTTCGATTCCATTATCAACGACTCGTCCGCGTCTGGTGTGCTCCAACACGACAGAAGCCACAACATCGCATTTTTTTATACCCTAAAATCGCTTGAATTATGCCTGCAGTTTGCTTAGGGTCGTTCCAGAAATCCGGTTTGTATAAGGAGAACGAAGTATGGGCTTAATTGAGGGATTGCGCAGGTTTCCTAGCTTTAATCTTGACGACATTGGCAGCACTGTTTTTTTTTTGCCAATGCGCATGCCTGGGGACGACGTTTAGGGGTTTGTAATTGAGGGGAGACGAGAATTTCAATAGAGGGATTGAGCGCCTCCCTTAATGCCCCGTCAACTGATTTACCTTAACGAGAAAGCATTGGAAAAACATATACAATGCTGTCAATGTAGTTAACTTTAAGGGAGCATTAAGGGAGGCGCGCCAATCCCTCTATTAGTTTTAACGTGATACGACAACGACTTTTACGGCGCATAACTTATTGATGCGCATGCGTTATGGTGTGTTTATCGTTTTCGTTGAGATTAAAGGAAACCTGCTAATCCCTCTATTACTGACCGCGACAAGACGTGTGACAGTAACTGTCTTGATGCACATGTTGAAGGCACAATGTGATGCACAAGCGCCATGACATTATAGTCATATGCATTCTTATTGACATGGAATAGGGAGGTAAAATTTGAATAGTAGAGGGATCGAGCAGGTTTTCTTTATACCTTAACGAGAACGATAACCACACTATTTACGCATGCGCATCAAGAATCTATGCGCCGTAAAAGTCGTAATGCTCTTCAAAGACGTTGTGGTATCACGTTAAACTTATTAAATTGTCTAGCTCCCCTCAACCACAAACCCATTAACGTCGTCCCCACGCATGCGCATTGACCAAAAAAAAACAGTGCTGCCAATGTCGTCATGATTAAAGGAAACCTGCATGCCCAATTCCTCGATCTACAAATATGCAACGTTATTGTGACATTCCATTCCCATTTCCAATGCAGTTTCATTTATATCCATATAAAATTGTACATGCACCTTCTTACTGTTCCATTTGGAGTAATCTTGGTGTTCCAACAACAAGAAATTATGTGCAATTATGTTATGCGAAGTGTTAAATACAATGTAAATCCAACTTATCTTAAAAGACTGGGACTGCAAATTTCATTTTCTTGGTCGCGAAATCAGATCTGAGATTTAACTTGAAATAAGATGCTTCTACTGCTTTGAGGTAAACAAAAATGCGTGTTATTTTATGTTGAAATTTGGTGAAACATAGAAGCATGAGTTTCTTATTTCGAATGGATAAGGAAAACTTGAAACCATCTGGTTTTTAGATATTTGAAATTTGCAGGGTAGAGTGCTTCTTTGCATCTTGATATATGCGTGTTCCCATATAGCACTGTCTCAATTATCCTCGCAAAACACGAAAAAGTAGCAAAGGACAATTGTTTGTGTCGAGAAAATAACAAAATCTTAAAACCCAGATCAATGCAGTTAAACAGGTCTAATTTCTCAAAATATATTTAAGTTAGGTTAGTATAAGATGGGTCAGCTTATGTCATGTTAAGTATATGGTTATAGGTGTGCGGAGTTTACCTTGTGCGCAACCTTCCTAGAACCCTTTAAAGTATGAATATACATGTATATTGATCGTTTTTTAAGTATGCATTCAACTAAGAAAACATCTATACCCCCAACCACAGTTTCCCACCTTGAGCTTCTCTTCCGATAAGACGAAGCTCGAAACTTGAGCCAATTCGGTACCACAGTTGCCAAATTGTCGACATCTAATATCGGAGATGGAGCTCCAGGCAAGAAAAATCGAAAATATCACCGAATTCCCTATCAAATCCGTACATGTATCTCGACAGCAACAATTATTAGGGAAAAATGAGAAATCTAATCTGGCAACATGGTGCACGTGAAATTTGTCTTATTCCGCCATTTTGAAAACTGCCGTCTCAAGGTACCTCATTGACCAACCTTGATCTGTGACTCAGATGTAATTATCTGTGGTACCAATCCCAGGACTTGAGACGCAGCTTGGTCTCAAGCGGCGCCATTTGTGCAACTGTGGTATGGGGGCTAGTCTTTCTTAACGAATTTGTAATGAGTATCATGTTGTATAATCTGTAATTTAAAAAAAATATTTTAATTATTATGAAAATATTATTATGAAAAGTACAGTTTAATCTAGTTTTTTATGATATGCATAATAACCACCTGTGACCAACTTTGCTTTTGTTGGTCATCTTTAACAGGCTTAACTGTATTTTGCCATTGAGATTGTGTGTTTTTCACAATGCAAATCTTTTCATCCCATTCTTGCATATAAAAATCCCATAACACCTTCGAAACCTGTGGATCCGATTAGCTGGCTTTTTATTTGTATATGGCGAATTTCCCTTCGCATATTTCGTGCATGAATGCCTCAAGACACAGATTAACCTTTTCTTATGGTTGTCGTTTCATATTGCCTTTTTTATGCATTTTTTTTTACGAGAAAAGCATTCGCTCCCTTTCCACGGTGACATCATATCTCCATGTACGTGTATGCTAGATTCCAATAGGGTCAATGAATGGTGAGCCTTGGGCCTCGATCTGGATCCGATGTATTTCAAGTTGTGCCATCGTTTTATTCGCATGAAGCAGCAAGAAGCATCCAATACACTTTGCCGTCACTTTGGTTCATTCGCTTCGCTACACTTATGCAAAGTTAAGCTTTTGCATTTCTGCTCTCCTCTTTCATTCACGTTTGCAGTCTGCTGTTCTGCTTTTACAGAAATATGTATCGAGGGAAAAGATGCATTTTTGTCACTAATGCCATCCCTCAAACTGAGTTTTAAACTCTGGTTTGACATCTATCGCCTTCGCTTCTGTGCATTTATGGATATTTGAGGTATATCGGACTCTTTTTAAACCAATGCTTAAGCTTTAGGCCAAAGGATTACTTCTAAAACCCAAGTTGTAAGGCTTTTTAGAGAGCTCTTATCACAGTATAGGAACCAGTATGCTCACTAAAGAAATTCTTGGGTGGCCGACTGTCGCCAACGCACTAAAGCGCGCTAGTATCGCCACCTGCTGGTAAAGTAGCAAAATAAAGCATCATGCGCTCTTATTTGAAAATAATATTCAATCACTGTGATTCTTTTCTATCATATGGCCATCATATATGCATAGGTCGAAACCGCCGAATGTTCCACTACTTCGCCACTATGATGCGCTGAGATCACGTCGGCTATAGTCGGCCATTTTCTGCAACCCAAACTTCAAAGATGCCGACAAGAGTGAGCATACTGGTTCCTATACTGTGCTCTTATATGCACTATATGATGCATTGCACTTGTTTTATAGTGTCGAAACTGATTCTGAATACACAAAAAGTATTTTTGGGCATTAGTAGTATGGGATGCCTGTATGGCGTATTTAGGCCCCGCCCCCTTTTCCAGCCGTATTTAAGTCACGCCCCTTATGGATGTGACGTCATCGTATAGAGATTATACTTCAAATTCGAGTCAAACACCAATGCTTTTATTTCTTACAATTCTGCGTTGGGAAATTTCTGTTAATCGGGAAAATATATGATATAAATGTATTATTTTTTAAATATCTGTGTGTTTTTATTACCATGTTATTTCATAATTTGTTTTCAATAAATATATAAAATTATTTAAATTTCATAATAAACAACGACCAAAATTTTATTACAGGAATGAAATTTATTTGTATTGGCAGTTTGTTACCTTATATTCTCCAATTTGCTTCTCAAAATTTCATAACAGTAAATAAAATTTAAAAATTTTATCAGGTTGTTTTTTTTTTAAATCTACGACAATTCTATGACAAAATAAGTTGTTTTCTTCCATGCATATGTTTTTTTTATAATTTGTATATTTAAATTATAAGTTTCAAATATGTGTGTACATATCCTTCAATATATGGAAATACAAACTCTGCCCTGTATATAACTCGATAAATACATTGAAGTTATACAAACCAGTACTACAGAACGGGCTCTTTGAAAAAAAAAATATGTTAGTGTTTGGACATGGGAAGGGTGCTTGCATTTTTTCCAGAAAATTATACACACTGAATTTTAAGATTAATGTCGAATAAAAGGAAGTTCACTGAACTTGTTTTGTGCAGATTACATATCTAGAAAACTACTTGAGAAGGAATTCAGATAAGCAAGAAGTATCTTCAATTTTCCAAGAGAATTGCAAGTCTGTAGCCTTAAACCCTCGAGTTATGGCTGCAGTCAACACACATGTATGCGTGCAGGGTTTACTCATGCATGGAATGATGCTGTATTTTTTATCGATATAAAATCAATATTTGGATAGAAACAAACGATGCTCGGCATTTGTTCGAGTATCATAAGTGTGCATTGGTTTGCATTTTTCCAATAATTCTGAGAACCTTTCCTATGGACAAAATGTTCTTTCTGCCATACTTTCGTCTTGAAAACGCCATATCTTTGGTCAGCAACTTTTTTCTTTCTCCTGGAATGTTATGCTTAGCCTAAAAACGAATTCATTCGCAAATACGGTTACTCGGTTGCATTTTCAGTTATAAGTCACAGATCTGGGCGATCGATTTCCTACTTGCCAGGGTCCATTCTGCCTCTCCTCGTTCATTTTCCCATTCGTTTGCCATCCAAACAAGCGCCATATTGAAAAATTTTCCCATCTATTCATACTCTTTCCATCAGGATGAAATACGATTTCTTTGAATCAAATTCGTATCACTTTTGCAACACATTTCGTTAAGGGTACTTTTTTTTTCCTCTCTTTTTTTCCCCATATACATTTTCACAAGCCTTAACCCGTAATCTTATTCCCTTTGATAGGATTTCATATTTGGGATGCGTTAATCATCGCCTTCACAAGGCTTAAACCCGTATTGTAAATTGCCACTGAAAGGCTTTGTAACATTTTCTAATTCTGTTTTTGACAGGTATATCCTGCGATTAAACGTCTTCGCACGCCAGCATATTTTTGCAACGACAACAATGAACCTCTCACAACAGATGTAAGTAAGATTTAAAATGCATTTATTAGGGCAAATCCTCTTAGCGAACTAGCAATTCATTTCATTCAGTTCATGTATAAAATATGGCAAAAATTGTATTTAATACCCCAAGCAGCGTTTTACAAAAGGCAAGCATTTAAATTATAATTATGGTGTTTCTACTCCTCCAAAGTGCGAGTAATGCTAAGGATTCATCTTATCAGAATCTAATGGATATTTAAAATTTTACAACATTCAAGTTGATTTCTGCAATATAACCTCATAAAAAAATATTAGGTGAGATTTTAATAAAATGTTTGATGCCATCTTCATGACTGAGAACCAACATATCTTAAAAAAAGTCAATAAAAATCGTACAAATTTCTGCTAAGATAAATGTACGCCATGTAGATAAATTTTATGACCAAGCTAAGGATAAAAATCAGAAATAAATTTGAAGGCAATATACATATACATGTACATGTATACAGAAGTTTAATTAAAAAATAGGCCTTCAGTAAAACCTGGTATAGTGACCACCTCTTCATAATGACCACTTTTCATAAATTGGTTTTAGCGTATACATGTATTTTTTCCTTCCTCAAAATGCTCTGTAGAGTGACCACCTGGATACAATGACCGAATTTGGCCATTTTTTAGGTGGTCACCTTTAGCAGGTTTTACTGTATAATTTTAACAAGCATTATATTTCTAAAATAAAAATCAGACAAAGTGTTTAAATTCTTTTGCCTGTGCTTATGCGCGAGCGACGTAAAACCTTCAGTAAAACCAGGTAAAGTGACCACTACTTCATAATAACCACTTTTCATAAATTGGTTTTAGTGTAGAGAAGTCTATACATGTATTTTTTTCTTCATAAAAATGCTCTGTAGAGTGACCACCTGGATACAATGACCGAATTTAACCATTTTTTTTGGGTGGTCACCTTTAGCAGGTTTTACTGTATAATTTTAACAAGCATTATATTTCTAAAATAAAAATCAGACAAGTGTTTAAGTGTTTTGACGTCATTTCAGCGGAATGACATTTATCCTGAAGTAGAAGATTCTGTGTTATGACGTGGCTAAAATTTAGAAGCTGAATGCCCAAGTCATATATATAAGGCGCTTCATTCACATCATGTGTTAAGTGGCCATAACGTTACGGCGCTTCGGTTAAATACAACCAGCAGGTGGCATTCATAAAGCATATTGCCTTCACTTATTTCTGGTATGCAGAAATCTGCTTTTTTACCCTTTTTAAATTGGACGTGGTCACGAATTCTATCCTGCCAGGAATTTGTCCGATTTTTGTATAGGCTATATGCGTATAGAAAACATGATTGATGTAATGTTTCCTTCACCATTACAAAATGGTTCCAATTTGTTCTAAAGACAGTTAAAGACATTTAAGTCATATTGTATAGGAAGCACATTTCCACCATCTTGACTTCCCCTGCAGCATCTCTTGCACATCAGATTAACATTGCGAGGCATCAAAGCTAGGGGTGGCACCACACAGAAGGTCGATTAACTTACCTATAGCCCGGATGTTTGAGTGTTTGTATCCTCCCCGCACTTCCGTCTTCCTCCTTTCACTATCCTATAATAACCTAATGGAATTCTCATTTATATCGATTAAATGATTTCACACGAGTAGGCCTAATTATATAGGTAAAGCTGCGCTACACGCACCCATTAGCAAATTAATATTAATAAAAAGATGCAGGGATGGTTTTATTTGAAAAGATAAAAAAAAACCCGGTTGTTGTGTCCATTGCCCCCGGTCTTGGAAATGGTGTTTATAACGCTACAATTCATTACGTGTTTCATATCTGTGGAAAATTTGTGCAATTTTACCACATCTAACCCTTTGAACTTTTCCTCGCATTTTTTTTTATGAATTGAAAGAAGAGGGTTCGAAGACCTCGACAGAAGTCATATTTCCTAATGCATTTACCTGCATCGATTTTTTTTCTCATTAAGGCCATTACTGATGTACTGATTACTGAATCTCCCAATGATTTCGTGGAATTGCGTATTGTCAAAGACCAAAACAAATCTCGACAGCAAAATAATTGAGCATCAGACTTTCAGTCTGTAAAGTGTCAAAAATAATAAAGAAGTCAATGCTCTTGCCAGTTCCATCAAGATGGCGTACAGGTTGACATCCTATTTGGTGCAAAAATGGAATTTGCACAAATGAACAAATCGAAAATTCTATATAAACGACACCAGCTGCAAATTCCATGTCTATTCCATATTCGCATACAATTTTGATTCATTGCAGTATAGGACACAACCATGTATGAGTGTCACGTTTTATCAAGCCCTCTGGCAAGATGTAGTTTTCAAATCGGAAATTTGTTTGTTTTACCGAAATCAGCTTTGATTGTGAACAAATTAAATCCCCTCAAACCCTTTTCTCATTGTGTTTGGAAGCCATTGAAACCCTATTGAGAAGACTCAATGGACATTTTATACAATTAGGAAATATGAGAATGTGAATCACGTCGTCATTTTAGTTTTTTTTTTCTATCCGCATTTTGTTTTAAAAGAAATTAATATTTCAAATTCACTTCATGCTTCGGAATATAAATGCAAATAGATCGACTGACATACATGTATAATGTTTTTTATATTATTTATTTGTTGAACACTTTAAAGCTTCCAATGGTAACGAGAACGTACTTGAAATGGTAAATTATTCAACTGACATGTAACGTATTTTGTATTTTTTACATTATTTATTTGTTTATTGAGCACTTTATATTCCCAAAACATCAGCATTTACTTTGAAAAATTTCAACTTTCTCGTTTATTTTTTGTTGAATGGGTAAATGTAGAAATAATTCAAAACGTTGTTTCATAGCATTGACTCCACCAATTTTATGTCTAAAAAAAGTATTGACATGCAACGTATTTTGTATATGTTACATTATTTATTTGTTTATTGAGCACTTTATATTCCCAAAACATCAGCATTTTCTTTGAAAAAATTTCAATTTTCTCGTTTATTTTTTTTTTTGAAATGGGTAAATGTAGTAATAATTTATCCAACGTCTCACTTTGAATCACAATATATTTCCTAAATTATTAAGATTTAAGAAAACGAGACGAACTTCTTCAAATGTTGTCTCCACCAATTTCATGTCACAAAAAGTTGTTGTGTCAACCACTGTCTTTCGGCTCTTACATTTCGAAATGTGTTACCAAAGAAATTTTATTGGTAAACTTAGCAATATTTGATGTTTATCTTGCATTTTTTTTAACTAAGCCAACGTTACCCTAGTAAAATAATCTCATTATATGAAACCTCTTTGCTTATGAGATTATGGACCATCCCATTGTTATATCCCAATTGAAAATTACAAATCTTATCAAGTATGTTCTTATAGAATCCAAAGAGAAAAATATCAAGCTATGTCATCTAGAAAAAAAAAGCTTATGGAAATCATATTGAGTCTAGTGGGCTATGTGAGACAAATATTAAGACCAAATGGGATTTTATTATATACGTGACTCTACATGTAGGATATCACTCCTAATAATAAGATTATATGAGTCTTAATATTATTAGAGTCTTGTCTGATAAGATTTATAATTTTCAATTTCAAGATAACAATGGATTATTTCATTATCTCATAAGTACATGCAATTGGGGCTCATACGATAAGATTTATCATTAGGGATCTCATAATAGACTCATACAATTTTATTATTAAGGATCTCATATGTCACCATAGAGTAAAATCCATTTGATATTGTATCTCATGGGGTCCCGTTGCTCTTCTAACAAGTCCCAATTAGCATGTTCCATAATCTCATTTTCCTCATATAGTTTTTCTCTATGAGACAGCTTGTCATTTTTCACTTTGAGTTGTCAAACTTTGGGCGTCTACTTGGAGACATGCTGGAAAACGACATTCCATTAAACTAAAATATAATTTTTTTTTGTACAAGATGCACTCAACTATATACCGCACATTTTCAAAATTTCAGTACAGGTATTAGGTTTTGTAGTTGAGTGACTCGACTTGGTTTATTTTTAATCAAGCAAGTCTGGCGAGACAGAATGAGCCAAAGTTTCCATCAGACTTCCAGGGAGAGAATTCTTTCCACCTGCTCCCACCCTCTCCAAAACTTGGAAGTTGTTATCTTATAGGACTCGCCACGTTTCAATCCTCCAGAGGCTGTCATTTTGCAGGATTCCTGATGTTCGGTAAACAGAGGTGTTGTGATGCTTAAACATAATGGCTTCAACTTGTCCAATTTCGCTGCTAAATTGAGAAATTTTGCCCATCCTTGTTTGTTCCTAGAAACACGGAGGGGGGGGGTGGGGGGGGGTCAAGGGATGCCCAAATATGCCCTATTAAAAGCCTCGTTTTTGTCTCTGGAGATCCATATATTGATCAGTGTTTAATTGTTAAATGGCGAGGCACAAAGAGATCATTTCACGGATCATCGCGTTAAGTTTCACGCTGCCATTCGCTACCTTTTAACGAGGCCTTTTCAAAAGTAATTAACTCTCATTAGATTTAAAATGAGAGAATGGGAATTAAGGTGAGGAAATCCGAGCTTAAATTCGTCTTCGGGGATCAACATTGAGTTTTGTGTGTTTCGACTGCGGTTGCCTGCCAACCACATGCAATGAACATTCCACGTTTGAAATATTGGAACACTCGATCACTGAAGCTGCTGACCACGGAATAGAGGCCAAATTCGACGAAATTAGTCTTTCATTCATATTGCTTTAATCTAATTAAAGCGAATTAATTAAGTTATGGCTGGGTTCAAATCGAGACAGCGCCGTTTTGCATTGGAGAACTCTTCTCTATCATATGTTTGCCTAATAACTTTTGCAAACATTGGCCAGATTTTAGGGGTTTTCACTACCTCTGGGGAACCCTATTATGGCAGTGATTCTATTGAATGGATCTGGATATACCAATAAGGGCTTGGGAATGAATATAAACCAAAGACACGATTTCAGAATTATCCTATTAATGTCCACAAAACCAATACAGTGGATTCCGGTCATTTGGGACATGATGACGGTTATTAAGGTATTGTTATGGACCTTGACTGCTATGTAAGACTGCTACCATATCAAATTAGGTTCTGATGAAGCGCTTATAAAGAACCAATAAGTTTACTAATTGAGATGTACTCATGAGTTGACCTCAGATTTGTGTGTAAATATCTATAATGTATGCATGGATATTTAATATAGAATGCACATTAAAAAAAAGCTTAGGGTACCTCATATAGGTGAACTTTGTGTTTTTGATAAGAACAATTTACTGTAATGAATGAGGATGGGCAAACATACATAGCATCGAAGGTGGCAGTGATTGCCACCATTTAGGGGCAAACTTTAATAGTTATCATCAGTTTCGTAATCTGGAACGCACAGGACGCCAGAAATTAGCATTTGTGTTCTCACAACATGTTTCATAAGAAACTTTGATTTAAGTGTAGTGGATTAGGATGGTATTTGTATTAAGGGTGGGCAATCTCACACAGCAGTATATGTAAGCTTGATTATTTGCCATCCATTTCATGATATGGAAAGCCTAGTTCACCTATTGAACACTTCAAAAGTTAGCTTTTGTGTTTCTCGATGCATTTTTCATAAGAAAGCTTGATTTAGTGCAGTGGTTTAAATTGGCAGATTTTGTTAGACTGGGCACCCTTACATACCAGCACATGTTGCAGTGATTGCCAGCATTCAGGGGCAAGCTTCATTATTTGTCATCAATTTCATGATCTGGAAACCTTGAACAATTCCAAAGTTAGCTAGCTATTGTGCTTTCAATGCATTCTTTTCATAAGAGAGTTTGATTTTGTGTAGTAGATTAGGTTGGCATTTTTACTTTAGTTGGTAAGCCTTACATAGCAGAACAAGTTGCAGTGATTGCCAGAATTAAGGGCAAGCCTCTTGATCACCTCAAAAGTTAGCGTTTTGTGTTCTCAATGCATTTTTAATAAGAAAGTTTGATTTAGTGTAGTGGTTTAGGTTGGTATTTTTATCTAGGGTGAGTAACTTTACATAGAAGCACATGTTGCAGTGATTGCGAGCCTTCAGGGGCAAGCGTTATTATTTGTCATAAGTTACATTATCTGAAAAGTTCACATCCCATGATTAGCACATCATATTCCCCAAGTGTTCTTGTTAATAATATTATATTTGTGCACTAATTGAGGATGGCAGCCTTTCAAATAGTTGGTAAACTTGCATTGCAGTAAAAGTTGCAGGGATTGCTAACATTTATGGGGCAAAGTTGCAGTGATTGCTAACATTTATTTATTTATTTATTTTATTTATTTAATTACCCTACTGTCAGCAAATAAATGCCCTGTGGTAGGGGGGACTGTCAGCAGCAAAGAACACCCTGCAAAGCTGGCACTCCCTATAA
>JAQGCC010001934.1:0-20646 GCA_034698905.1 Xestoiulus laeticollis | reverse complement strand
TTTTTATCAATTTTTATTTTTGTATTATAACAAGTAGTTTTTTTTAAAAGTATGTTTTAAAATTTCCCCATAGCAAAGCATGCAGTTCAGTTCCCCCTTAAGGGAGGCATGCTCAATCCCTCTAATGAAATTGTCGTCTCCCTTCAACCAAAAACCCATTAACGCCACCCCCACGCATGCGCATTGGCAAAACAACCAGTGCTGCCAATGTCGGCAAGATTAAACGTTATATCCATGTGAGTACTCGACAAATCAGTGACACCATCGATTGCTGTTATTTAATAAAAGCTGATGCATCTGTTGATAAATTTAAAATCTAAAGGCGTTCGGTCTGTTTGCCGTTTAACCCGAGCAAACAGCTATAGCCAATTAAAACTCGTACGTTTTCTGATTAAGCACTCGAATATTAATTCCACTGGGTGAAACATCTTGTTATCTATCGTGGACTATATGTAATGATTTAATTAGCTTTTGGGTTTGATATTTGTCCAAATAATGCGTTGGAGGTTTGCATAGTATTATAAGTCCTCGAATATAAGTTCTAAAAATATCGAATTTAATATGCACAAAAGACACTTATTTATAGAGTGACTGAATTAGGGCTCTTTTATCACGAGAATTTCACTAGTTTTACGTAGTTGAATAATTTGGATAAAAAAAAATATATATATGATAAGCACGATACATGACGTCGACTATATATTTACACACACTTTCTGTTTAAATTGTTTCCTTACAGCAACTAATTCCTTTTTTAAATTTATTAATTATACTGTATCCATGCATGTATAAAATATATAAACCAAAACATAAGAACAATAATCACTTTCTTAAACACTTAATACAATTAACAAATAAATTGCCATAAACCTGTCTTTATCATATACCATGTGTAATTTTAGATAATAATAATAATTTTAGAAAATAAACAATATAAAACTTTTTAGCTCTATTATAATTGCATGCATGCATGCAACAACTTCAATGGCCATCGAGCAAATGCAATATCAACCTTATAAAAGAAATTAATAATTTCTATAGACATCAAATTGCAAATTGCTTGAAAAATATTTTTTTTTAAACATACAACATTATGCTAAAATTCTCGTGTACAATGAAGAAGTATATATAGCCTAGCCAAAATTATATAACGGCACATGCACCATTTAGGCAATTTTTTGTCTAATGTTCTCAATTTAATAAAGAAGAATCATGCACGAATATATTGAAATAAAATATTCAATGAAGAACATAGTTTTCTAAGTTATATTCTGTAAAGTCTAGACTATATATACATTGCAGCACATGTACTATATATATTTCCTATTCATATACATGTACATACACCCAACTGTATGCCTTATAAATATTATCATTTGTATATACATGTATATGCATACAGTATATTTTGTTTTAGGTACCATGTGCCCTTAACCCATCATATATAACATGTTGCACATGTATATATCTGAAATGTTGTTCAAAGTAACTTCATATATATATAACTAATTTTACGAATATAGCATTGGCAAAAAAAAAAGAAAGCGCATGCATAAAGTTCGACAAAGAATATATATGACGTAATCACGTTATTAGGCTTAGAATTGTATGAAACTGCGCAATATGCCACCCATCGTTCAGTGCTTATACCGGGGATTGATTATATAGCCAAAAACTACGGCAGACAAACAAGCTAAAAACAAATTCGCCGCATGCTACCACAACAGAAAACAATTTTTTCGTTTTAAATCTCATTGTGTTTTCACTTTCGTTTTCCTATACCCCTTTACGTATGTATAGTCGCTTTGAAATTATACGTGGTCCGGTGCAACAGTCCTATATCAAATGCATCGTTTCAACAGGTTTTAAACCGTTAGGTTTTGGCTTCTAAACCATGGCCTTTTCTCATTAAAAACATAAAACATCACCGGAGAAACAAGTTTCAGAAGTTAAAAAAAAACTTAAATGAATTTGCATATCACGATCGTAAAATAATAATTGAAAACATTAACTAATGAGAAGCAAATTCATGACCGGTGTATACATGGGGATCTTATAATATTATAACGTGGACATGTTTGAATAACATTAAGGCAATGTACATATATAAAGCATTAAAACGAGGGCTGTATATAAGCCTAATTTTCCAAATCTTATTACATTGTATATATGGTAAATGCACATGTACATATATAATTTTTCTGTTTTATAGGATAGCTGAAGTTCAAGTTTTTCAATGTTTTATACTTTCTCTTGCAGTTTGTTTCAAGTATATATCTTACGGTTTTATAATTTCACTTATCAATCTTTTATAACAGTGCATGTTTATTAAAATCACAACAATTTAGCATTTTCCCCCAAAATTATTAATTTACTGTATTTTTAGTTCTAAATTCAGGTCGCGTTTAATAATTTCATTTGAAGTTATCACATGGACAATTAGAATAAACTATAACAATAACAGGTGTTAATTATTGAGCAAAACCTGCATATATGTGTGTATTATTTAATACCACATGCATTATAGATGTGTTAGCTCTATGCTTCCGTATAATATAATGTACCCGATCAACGCCATAATTTATACTTGACGAAAGAAGATTCAAATATTATTCTATTTTTAATTAAAATTGAAAGACTATAATATTATTTAAGAAACTTATTTAATTAATAACATTTAAAGAAAAAAATAAACAACGGAAGGTACCACATGGCTGCATGATAAGCCTTAATGAATTAAATTGAGAGATTCGTTATAAAAATATTTTGGTAACATTGAAAACATTAAACAACAAATTGTTTTCAATATGCTATTGAAATTTATAAAACAAATTCTGATGCATTTAAATTATCTAATTACATGCATCAGGATTGGCCTTAATTGAAATTAAGACTAAAATGAGTATAACAACTGATATTTAAAGGTTATATATAGTTTAATTTAGAAAAAAATATGATTTTGTAATAAATTTCAAGTTAACATATAAATTAATAAATTTAAATAAAACTATCAATCAAACATTTATATTAATCTTCAATAAATACAGCTTCCCTTATTAATGTTAGCATATTAACAAAAATTGTACAACTGCACTTTATGTTTCTAAAAAAAATCATAAATCTGAGGGCAGACCAAAACAATCACAAATTCTGACTAAATTTATGAAAAACATTTGGAAACTCTGAAAATCTAGTGTAAATCTTTAAAAAATTATAAAAATATCAATTATTAGAAAAGAGTTGAAAAAATGCAATAATGTATATACACAATACCATTTGAGATAATTATAAAGCCGTGTATACGATAATCAAACTTGTTTGAACATGCTTAAAACAAATCTTAAGAAATGGTGGAAAAAAATTGTAAGGAGCACTTGCAAGTTACAACTTGCATGAACTTCTCTGATTTTAGCAAGATAAGAATGTGCAATAAAACTTTACAATAATAAGTTGATAACTATATTAGAAATTATGAGATAGAAAAAAAACTCACCGAATTTAGGCGCCAAAATCACATCATCGAGTACAGCATCAATCAGCATACTGTAGGAAACTAAGCGAAATTTTCAAACTTTTTTGCACATTGTTCTCATCGTATCAAGCTGCGGTAGAAAACGTGGGTCCGAATGTCAAATCAAGTCACAATTAAACGTTTATGTTCACGGGGAGAAAAAACAGCACCATTTCGGAGATTTTTTAAAAAAAAAAGCACGTTGCAGAAGCAGTAGCACTTTATAAAAAAATGAAAAAAGCTTCCAAGCGAAAAACGAAAAATAAAAAAAAAAAATGAGATAAATACCAAAAGTATAGGACGCGCATGCTTGCACAAAACGATAAATTATAAAGCACGCAATACAGATCTAAGAACGCAATAATGCCAAATATAAATAGAAATAAATCCCATCGGAGGCAGACTCACGATTGGCCGGACTAACGTAATAAACAAACATTTTTCGTTTTCAAAAAATTACACACGAAAAAACAGCAAAAAAAAACTGAACCGCTCGAAGTAAGAAGAAAAAAAGAAGCATCGTGTATTTTTTTAAAAAAAAACACAATGAAAAGTAAGAAATCAGAATATACAAAAAGATGTTTATAAGGAGATTTCGACAAACTTCTCAGCAAAGCGCATGGTTGTGCAATAACGGAGAAACGTCATTTGGCGCCACTTTATATGCGTTTCGACGCCCGTGACGTCATCCATTCTCGGAAACGGGATTGGTAGCGCCACCTGGCGGGCATTTTTGTAAAATCCCGCCACTATATATGTTTTTAACTTAAGTGTTATCAAATTCTTATTTTTTGTATTAAAACGCATTTATATTAAATTTTATGTCGAGATAAGCGAGATATGAAAGCAAACAAAATTTCCATGGGTCCCATATCTTCATGTCCTCATTTAAAGGCGCATCGGACCAATGAACTGAATCGTGTGGTACACTGATAAGGTTTTCCAGTCAAATTTCTGGAGGTGTTTCTTATAGGTCCGAAACGCTGATAAATATTCACAATAAACACCAATTGAACATCAACAAACGTAAATCAATTGGCTGTTTTTATATGTGAAGGGTGTTGCTTTTGTTTACTTCTAAAACAACCGTGTGCTTTTCTGGGCATAGTACAGGACGATAATAAAGTTTTATTTATGATCAACTTGAATATGTGATTAAGCTTGTGGTCAGTTTGGACAATAAGACATTTATTGTTTTTACCTTCTAACTTGTCTAAGCATGCATTGTTTCTCATTATAGATAATGTATCAGTTTTTCAAACATCAATTTCTAATGAAGTTATCTTGTTTGGGACTTTTGAAATTTTTAGAATATACATGTACATGCATGTATAGGTTGTTTATGTTTATCTGTCTTTTTGGAACATAGTTTGATGGAAAATTACCTGATTAAATACAGAAATAAGTTAATTTGGGTGAAAAGTAATTAATTTGTATATGTTTTTTAAAGAATTAGTTACTGCTCAATAAAGCTGCTAACATAGTCATTTTGTACTATTCTGCATGCAAATGCAAATCAATGTTAAGACAGGTCCATGGTAAATGAATAAAAAAGGCAAATATTAATGTATATATGAATGTCTGATATCTCATACGAGTTAAAACGTCAAAATGTAAGACAAATTTTATACATTGTTGCTGACACTTAATGCACTAAAACAATTAAAGAAAATTTGCAAGGTTTGGTCTTGTGATATAATTAATATATAATGTACTTTTTGCTTACTATATATGGCTATAAATTGATTTTATTTTTGCATCTCCGTTCATACTTTTATATCTACCCTATATGTTTGGAATTTAAAATTCCAAAGTTAAATATATACATGTATATCAATATTGAATGTATACGACATTCTCACTGTCAAGCCATTTAAGTCTTAATTCTTTCAAATATATGCGATTTTTAACAAAGCATATTGTGATGACAATATGTTATTTGATCTATATATTTATGTCAAATATTAGTATACGTGTAAATATTATTCAAGATTCCATAAGTCTATATATGTGTTTTTTTATTATATTTCCAGCACATTGTTCATGTTTTCCATCCTATAAACGTATATACGGCCAATTATAAAATATATTTTGATTCATTAAAACAAACGTACAGTATCTGACATTAACAAGACTTGCTTAAAGAACAATAAAGCTATAGGATACAGAATAACGAGTTACAAAAATGTAAATTGCATTTGCATGTTTTGGTGTTTCGTTAAAATACATTGCTTCTATATATCAATTATTTTTTTAACAAGTCCATGCTATTGAGAAAACCTATGACTTAAAGGTTTTTATAGATTCCTTTTAGTGCTGATGATTTAGAGAATTTTACAAATAACAAGCGTATATATACCTACTGTTTAATGCGCATCAGCGTGACTTCATGGGTGTTTCCAGTTAGGCCTACTGAATGACGTTATGCACTTTATATATACCTACATGTATGTATACTTGTGCTATACTATATCTATCTATAGAATATACAACAAGTCGTTCAGCAGACGGCGACGGCTTGGCTATATAACCTATAACTGGTTTCCTGTTCTAAATATTATACATTGTCTGGTTACTATAGACCGTGGTACTTGTACACACATGTAATAAGAAATACCCGTGACTCCTTCCTTCTAAACTTTTATGTTTGTATATATACAGCGTACCTTAAAATTAACACATATATCGTTTTAAGTCTTATTATACACGCTAATAAATCCAGATCAATTGATGATTTAGAACACAATAGGCCTGCATGCACACTGTATATTAATCATTTAAAATTTTCCAAATATTAGTAATATATATATTCAATACCTTATACTTATAGTATTATACTGTCCAAAGATAATGCATGCAATATATTGTCTAGCTTTATAGCAATCTTGAAGCACTTCAGTTTTTTAGGATCTTTGAAAAAATATATAAATGTTTCTTTTTCAATTATATTTATTTTTCTTGGTGTTTGAATTTTTAATTTTTTTTTACAAAATATTGAGGAAGGTATAATGTATATTTAACTCGTGTTTATTGATGTACTACATTATTTAAAACGGTTTTCAAATTTATTTTCGTTATAGGTCAATGATGCAGTTCATTGATCTATGGATCCTATAAGCTATAGGGCCCTTTATTTTACAAAAGCAATTCAATAAGATGCATACATAATTTGTAATTTATAATCTGAACTTTTATTCACTTTATCGAATCGCTATATTACACTAACTTCATTTTATACAGTTTAAAACCCTTGATTGAATATAATCTCATATGGCTACAAATAAGATAAAGCGAACAATTAGCATTGTTCTGTTCAACGTATACAAGTTATAAGTTATGACCTGAAAAAATAGGGTAAAAAATTGGGCTATATATATATATATATATATATATATACTGTATATATAGCCCAATACACATATGAAGTTGATAAGAAAGGATTCCTAGAATTTACCACAACAAAAATTCTCTTTAAAACATAAAATGTTAATCCATTTCTGCCTTCATTTATAATGCAGTGTTAAAAATATACGATTTATTTATAAACAGTTCGTTATATAAGGGCATGATGTTTTTTTTTTCAATATAGCTTATACATTAATTGTATAAACGTATACAGTATGTAGTCTACTTGAAACATTTATAAAATTAATACATTATATATGTTTCTAGTATAATGAAACATGTTTGCTATATGTATAAGCATACACGAAATCTCATGCAGGCATAAATTCATTTTGTCTTTAACGTCATATTTCTGAAAACATACGATTTTTACATTAACAAAAGCTCATTGATTGCTACTCAATTAAGTTTCGATATTCATGTATACAGTACATGTATGATGAAATGCATAATATTAAGAGGAAAATCTTAAATTTGTTTCGCATGTTCCATTCTTAAATTGGTCAAAATTGCACGTTTAAATGATCTCAGTTTTGTAATATACCTTTTGTGTATACATGTACCTATAAATAGTCGCTTAATTTATTTGCACCATGCACTATCAATATTTACATAACGCTCATATATAGCATTTTAATTAACTGTTATCTTAGCATGTATATACACCAAAACCTGTAAATAGCGCATTAAACCATTGAAAATAAACCAAAAGTCGTGCTATACTTGGAGGGAAATTGTTATTTGCAGGTTCAGCTAAAGTGATGGCCATACACCCCGTGCCAACTGTGAGTTATCGCTACTTACAGGGCTTTGGTGTGCATGGAGTTTGAAATTTCCTTATAATTTTATAAAATGTTTTTAAATTTCTAATGCCTCACATGCAATTTCGTGTTATATGTCGCGGTATAAATTAAACTTTTACTTCATTTTTGCAAATTTTGAAAAAAAAAAAAACTAATAATCGTATGAGCCATTATGTTGATACATTTTCGAAAACATGTAGCTGAAACCATTTGCCACTGATACATTAAAACTATGTATGTTATGCATGTTTACATGGATTGTGAGCCGATATCGCTCGTTATATATAATGAGACGTTTGCATAAACTGCATGCTTACATCAACATAAAAAATACTTTATAAGATAAATTTTTAATGATAAAATAGGATAATAATGCTTAATATGGCTCATAAAAATAACATTTCAGGATGATTTCAAAAGTTTATAACTTGAAAAATTATAGAAAACATAATTTACATGTATAAATACGGTAAAAAAACAATGCAGCTTGCATGGCTAAAAATTACTGTATATATATATATATATATATATATATATATATAGGTCTATACAATGTATACCGTATCTATATTATATATATATATATACATGTATATATAATATTTTAAAATTAAGATAAAATCAAAAAGTTTATACACATGCAGGGAATAAAATTAATTTGCTTGACGAATATTGTCTATATAGTATATATAAACCATTTATGCACATGCTCAGTTTGAAAACTGCATGTAATATTGGAAAACAAATATATATGCATACTAATTTTTTTATACATTGCTATATCACGAAGAATTGAACCAAGCATTTTTACAGATAAATGGTCTTTTCTTGAGAAACAATATATAGTGCAGAGCCGCTTATAAGGCGTGTTTTTATCGTATATAGTAAATACACTTTGTGTTAAGAAAAATGTATACATCAATTACGTGCCGCCAAGCTTTTATGCAATATTCCGATATAACGATCGATCTTTTTATACAAGGACCGAAATAATTTGACTGCAAAAAAACCTCAATATTCAGGTGAAATCAAACGGTTCAACAAACCCTGCGATTCATGAACTTGTACATTATTTCGCCTGATATTGATAAACGTTGACCTTTGCGTGAAAATGGAATTTTAAGTTAAATTTGATGCATCATTAATTGGACACTTTTGAATTTATAATACGCCTGCATAACGGATTCTTGAGGCAAGCACATCACGGTGTACAGTATATGAGTATACATGTATATTCAATATTTCATGATTTAATTATGCATGCATACAATTTTACTCAAAGCCTGATTTTTAATTTAGAAAATGTGAAAAACCTGTATATGTATACATGCATACATGTATATTCTCGAGGCATGCACATCATGTATCATGATATTTAAAAAAGTAAAATTCTTAATCGAAAAAGTTTTAATATATAGGACATTAAACTTGCATGCATTTTTGATGTCTGAAAAATTTTAATTGTAGGTCTAAATGCAGTGTATTACTGCTACTGAAAATATAAGCAAAATAATATGGTGATTTTAATATTTTTTGCACATTATTTTGGTTATATTTTCAGTATTCCCATTAAAAATGCTTTTTTACAGTTTAATAACAAGGAAAATTGTATATGGATCACACGATGTGCATATGCCACATGAACTGTATATACATGTAGTTTTCTCTCATTTTCAAGATGAAAAATCATCATTCGAATAAAATGCTTGCAGAATATACATTGTACATGTACATGCTGTATGATGGAAATAAAAAAGACCAACTTTTAAATTATTGCATTTTGGCTTAAATTGGCTATCTGTAGCCTATGTTTCAGAAGCATGCAGTAATGGAGCCATGCATAAATGATGTCACGCCAAAACAGAGCATTTTAGACCCCCCCCTCCCCCCCCTGTCACGGACTGTCACAATTTTATAAACCCCCCTATTTAATTATGTCACGTACTCTTAACCTCCCCCCCCTCCCCAGGCAAAAAAACCCAACATTTAATAGTTTTTTAAATTATAAATAAATCTTACAAGGTTATTAAATCATGATTTTTTTAAAAATATATATTTTAATTTATATAAAATTAAAATTATACATTCTTGCATCTCTGATTAACCAATTGTCATGCAGTTCAAGTCGCAGAAGAGGATTTTTATTTTCATGTAAGTCATGCACACATGATAATTTTTACATTTTATTTTAAAAAAGAGAATGTTCTTGATTTTAGTTTTGTTCGCTTTTAATGAGCCTTTGGTGCGTATACAAGTACATGTACTTCCTTTTTTATACTTTATCCTTTCGTAAACTTTCTCTTTTTTTCTTTTTCTGGCCTATAACCTCCGGATTCCAGGAAAATTAAGGGGCACCGAACTACAACTTTCTGATTCTAAGGAATGGGCTCCTAGCCTAATTCCCGAATTCTAGGGAAGGGTCCCTGACTCAGCCTCAGGATACTAGAGAAGGGTCCCCTGACCTAACCTCCGGATTCTAGCTGTATCCGGCATATAAATACAAATATGCACATGCAAATTGTATAATGCTCATGTATATAAGAATCTTTTATGTACCGGTATAATGTACATGCAAAACCTTTATTTCATTCCACAAAGAACACCTTAACGAAAATATCACATTCAGCAATGTATATATATACATATAGAAAATATATATGAATCACATTGACGTGCGTAATATAGTTTACACAGCAGTGCACGTATACATATTAGTTTAAGATGCAGTTCACTGTATGTTGAATAAATACAGTACACCATGCATCAACATATATGAACAATTTATAATTTCATAAAACAGAATTATCTTAAAAACTTCAATGTGTATATAGTTTGTATATACGATTAATTTTTTGCATTGTATATATATATTCTTCGGTTTGAATTCATGCTTGGTAAATGCATATATACACTTATATGCATGCTGTATGTTGCAAGTTTGAAACACGTTATACATGTACATGTATATTGCCACTATATGTATACCTATATATAAGACCTATATATAGATAAAAACAGGTTTAAAACGGATTTTTATATATAAAAAAAAGAAAAAAATAAGGCCAAGTATACAGATTGCGGAAGAAGGTCATGCATGCAGCGTGTTTTAAAATGTATACTTTATTTTTTAACTTTTGTATACAATATTGAGAAATTATAAATTATATCCTGTTTATTCCCTAAATTAATTGGATAAATCATAAAGATCGAAATGAGATTTGAGTATTTATTATATATTTACAATATATTAAATGGCATTGCAAAAACAGTGTATATAACGCGAGGTTTCGATAATTGCTCGAACATGTATATATATACATATATATATATAGTATATCGGATAGTATATAGTATATTCTTTTTAAATTTTAAACTGTTTTGAAATGGAAACACAAAATGTGCAACATGAAAAACTATCAATATTTTTAATATACAGAAAAATCATCGGAATATCATCCTAATAATCTATAATTTCAACTGCATGATGAGGCCCATTCTGAATTCGAAAAACATATTTTCAAGAAGATGCATGCAATTGCACAATATAATAGAAAATACACAAGTTGGAAATAGGAATTTTGGTCTCATCTCACCTCTAAATTTATAGGCATACAATTACCTCGATTGTTTTTAAAATCAATTTGAGCAGTTAATAAACGAATCATCCAGATTTATATAATAAAATCAAAATAGCCTACCTTACGCTAGAAGGATGAATATAAGCCTATCCAATAACGCGAGCCAAATTATAATTACTTATAGACAATAGACGACGCCATTTTTATAGACAACTAAAGTTTTCCGAATAAATACAACAAAAATATATGTCTATCTAATGCATTTGTCACGTCGTGACGCCCTGTAAATCTGCATTCCTGGACAACGGCCGATTATATTGTGATAAAAGTGGCCCATGCAACCATGAATTGCTAATTCATTGGTTTTCTAGGAAAACGAACATCAATGCGGAAACTTTCTGGTAGGCAAAAAGTAGCAAGTATGTGAGGCATTTCCGGTCCGGCAAATTCACGTGAATTTTCAATGGGGATAGGAGGAAATTTTTGTGATTAATTTGTTATAGTGTAGGAGTGTTGTTTGTTGCAAATATAAAAATGGCACCATGGCGGGTTGCATGATTTGAGAAGTTGATTTTCAAAGGATTACAGATCGAAACGCCCCTGACTATATGTTTACTCATCTGAATTCTTTAGATCATCATTTATTGTTAGTAATTTGCAGTCAAATGCAAAATGACTTTTAGTGTATACTGCATGCATGGTATCCATTAAAATTTACAGAGCATATATGCAATTATATATTCATTTCATGTAGCCATAAGCCACCAAAGTTTGGGCCCTCAGCCCGCGATCTATACATGTACAGTATTGGCCCTAATGCAGAATGGCAATATGATTTTGGGTCCTTACTTCTCACGGTCTCACCAAACTAATTTTAGTAAAATAAATTAAGTCTATAAATTAAAAACTTTTCATATAGATCTATGCTTTTTATAAAAGCAGAAGTATTTGGTCTACTACCCAAGTAAAAAATATCATTGTATGATATGAAATTGCTTATGGGAGTATGGAACATCTCATTTTTATACCAATTAAAAATTATAAATCTTAATTATTGAGTATATATTTTGAGGGGACTCTTGCCATGCATAGAGTTCCACATATCACTTTGATTTTTGAGTCTTATTACTGCATGTGTTATTAGGTCCCTATGGGTGTCTCAAATAGTCTCACAGATCATAAAATAATCATAAAAATAATGCATTGTCATTTTGACGAAATGGGCTCTTAAAATGCGTCACTAAAAATAAATAATTCGTTCAAAATATAAGCAACACAATTTTAGTAACGCTAGATGAAAATGTAATTAACCTTTAAGGGTAAAAACATGCTGAATCATGGATATTATCATGGAAAATAACATGGAAACATACTTGTGATTACTCTTTGCACCCGCAATATACATGTATATATGTTCCATTTGTCTCTATACTATATGTGCGAGTGCATCGACTATTCACATGTAGGTACATGTATATACATGCATGTTTCCTTGCTATTCTCCATCTTCTTATCCATGATATTATCCATGCTTCAGCAAGTTTTACCCTAACTATTGCGTATATAGGTGACCATATTTACTGATAATAAATTGAACAAAAAACATTTTCTATAGTTTTTATAATATTTTTTTATAATATTTTATAATATTTTTATTATAATTTTTTTATATAAATTTTATAACAATTTTTTATAATATTTTTTATAATAGTCAATTGAGGAATCATAAACAAATTTTATATTTTTGATCAATTGTCGTTTGCAAGCTCATCTTGTTTAATATGTAGGTTAATAATAGTTTTACTTACCACAGAATAATATGTAAAATCGATGTTTTTTTAATCCATTCTAAAACAAAATTATCATTGAAGAACAGCTTTGCTAATAGTTCAGTTATTTTGAAGTATCGAAATTATTTATCATTTCACTCTACTGAATTTACAATGTATATACTGTATAGTTATATTCTATTCAGATAAATTCTCAAGTAAATATACCAAAGTACAATTTTTTTTTAATTTATTTGAATTTCTGAAATTTATTTTTTGCTGGCTGTCAGAAAATCAAATGCAATTGTGTTGTTATTGTAAATTTACGTCTTTCTGATATTCACTCAACTGACAAATAGTAAGAGATTTATGTAGAATATGAGCAGGTTTTCAAATCGAAAGCAATATTTCCAGAAAAAAAAACTATTTAATAAATACAAACATAGTAAATCTTAATATTTATATATTTCAGCTCGGTTTAAAATTCCTAATATACACAATTGTAGCAAAATTCTTCAAAACATATTTTATGAATTCGTATTAATTCTATCATAAATTCTTAGTATTCTCGATTCTGGAGCACCTTTGCAACTTAGTAAATAAACGTACAATTCTGAGTAACACCAAAAACGCCATCTGCTGTATAAAGTTGGCCTAGAATTTGAAAAAGTTGTAAATTGATAGGGTTGGATTTCTAGGAAAAATAATTTTGGCGCGTCATGCACGACAAAATTGCTCTAACAAAACAAGAACAGTGTCGTTTAATGTCATGACTTTGGGTATATAGCGTATACAGCAAAGGATTGTTGCATTTCGGGGAAAATAAATATTTCAGTATACCATATGCCCTTCCCCCGCCAAACTGTGTTAATAACCGTTATAGATTAGCAATAAGTTCAGGAATTTATTTTTGCAACAAATAAGTTTATCGGCAATATTTACCGATAACTAAAAACGCAAAGCAAATACAAATGTACGCTGTATTTTTTCAAATAATATAAAACAGAGTATTGCAATATACGCGCTCATCTACTCGTATAATAAGCAGTTTCTTTCGAGAAACTACAGAAAAAAACATCTTTTATTTTAATAGTTGTGTAGTTATAAAGTTGACTAACTTCTAAATCTAATAGAACAAGAAAGCTTGATATTTTTGTGTCGATGAAAAATAATCTGGTGTTTTGCATGTTGAGCAAAATTGTGATGCATGTACAATGTATATGTTCACCTTTACAAATGCCAAATTGTATTCATTTGACAAAGGTTAATACATGTAATTCAAAATGGGGTTACGTTTGGATAATGATACTACCAAAAAACATTTGCACAATAAAACTACTTCCAATAGATTATCAAGAATCGTTCAACGGAAATTATAGTTTGTTGATTTTTTTTAAATGAACGTGCACGTAAGTTGTTGTTTATCTAAGCAATGGATAAAAAAATATATATGAACTCTTTGATTACTGAACGATAGCTAGCATCAAATGCATGATGCAGCTGTTAGACTTTACCCTAAGCACATAATTATTTGAAAATTTCGATAGTAGTTCTCCATTGTCATCATAGTTAGATTTGTATGAAATGTTTTACATTTCCCCAAGGTTTACAATATAACAAAATGCAACATTATAACCTGTTCAATCTAGGAAAATAATACGCAACGGAATCATATTTACTCAACCCATATTAAATTTAATTACAGCTTATTACATTTAAATAAAAGAAATACAAGGGGGTCCAAAAGTCAGTCCCTCCTCCACCTTTTTTTAAAAAAAAAATCTAAAGTTATGAAAATTCTGTTAATTTGATTAAATATGAAGTCATGTGTGCCCTATCCACTGATGTTATTAGATTTTACCAACGACCATCTTTTCACTGAAACCCAAATAATAACTCATTATAGCCATAACACTTAGGACAAAACGTCAAATTAGGGAATGGTCTGTTTGTATGAAATTAGCTATTTTCGTCTTCATTGGCAATTATTTAAAGTTCTTATAATGATTTTTTAAGAACAGAGGAAAACGTCAAACGATAGCTACGCTGCAGTACAATTGTATACTGCAGTGAAGATCTTGATTCAATCTTCTATATTACATTAAATCGTTTCACTGCAGTGCACCTCTGTGCTGCAGCGTAGCTACTGTTTGCCGTTTTTCTCTGTTCACATTGTAATAACTTTAAATAATTGCCAATGAAGATGAGAGCAGTTGATTTCATACAAACAGACCATTCTTTCTCTAGCCATACTTATGGCTAAAAAGTTATAATTTGGATTTCCTTGACAAAATTGCCATAGGTAAAAATCTAATAACATCAGTGGATAAAACACACATGACTTCCTATTTAAACGCATTAACAGAATTTTCATAATTACAAGATTAAAAAAGTAGGTTTGGTACTGACTTTTGGACCACCCTGTAATTAGTATTTATTGAGAAACATCATATTTTTATTTTTTGCGGATAATTATATTACAATATAAAATACATGTATTTATCCAAAATTATGCTCATTCTAATGAGAAACTAGGCTCTTGTGTTGATGTTTCTTCATCTTCACCAATGAATGTCTTAATTTCTTCATCATCTGCACTCGTTTTTTCATCTAGAAATAATAAAAAATTAAACCATTACCATTAATTTAATCAAACTTATGTTAGTGATCTAAGGCAGGAATAGGCAAGTTTTTTTGGAGCAAGCCAGATTTAAAATGTTATGCATTTCAGTCCAAATCCTATGAAACATACCTTGAACAGTTGAAACAGCAGTTTCGTCCTCCTTAGATTCAGAGATTACGGTAGAGTCTTCTGTTATTTCATCATTAGCTGGTTCGGTCACTTTTGCGTCTTCAGTGGCCATCGTTGGTGTAGCAACATCTTCATTCGTCGTCGGCAAAGCGACATCCGTTAATTTCTTGGTGTCATTTTCAGGTTCTGGCAAAAGAAATGAAACTTGCTCCAAGATGACGTTAGTGTCTAGGCAGCCTAACGTGTCCTAAAAACGTAATATACAAGAATTTAAGTTAACATGGAAGTTCAATAAAATGCCACATATCTAAAGTTTAAAATTCCACTTGCAAGTTTGTTAAATTCCGCTATGGAAATTCCTAAAACTTGAGCTAACTGCTGTCTTGGAAACAATGCTTGAAGACATCTATCCAAATAAGGCACCAACTCAAGTCCATAGTAGTGACAAAACTTCGAAAAAGCTTCTTTTTCACGATCGGTCTGTGTGCCTTCTTCCGCTCTGTGCCAATAAGTAGAAAATGAAAATCTTAAACGTGTTTTAAATATTTTTTGAGAGATTAAATGAAGATTACCGACTTGTAATAATCCAGAATGGTCTTTGATGCTGAGCACAGGCATGAGGTAAGGAGAGACGTGACATCTTGAAATATCGAAATTGGTGCGAGCAAACGCAGATCGTTGAACGATGCCAGAATATTATTGCATAATTCGACGAGAGGAAGAAATTCCAACAAACACAACGGAGGATGTAATTTATCCTAGAATAAGAACAGTTAATAAAATGCACGTGAAGAGTTGACTTTTAAGGAAAAAGTTTGTGCACAGTTCAAAGGTTTGTCTTAAGAGGGTTGCATACCAGAATAAGCCATTTTTTCTAAATTAGTTTTTTATTTAATTTTGGAAACCGATAGGAACAAATGAAATGTACGAGGACCTGGCATAAAAATTATAGTATTTGTTTAAATTTTTTGTTTATGTATATGTATATTCCATTTTATGGAAATATGTCTGTAACTATCCCTATCACTATGTCTGTAACGTTTCTAATTGTAGAGGCTCTGATAAACTTTACGGACATATTTTCATGAAATGCAATAAACATATACATAAGCAAAAAATTTAAACAAAGAATACAAAATTTATGCTAGGTCCTCGTACATTTCATTTGCTCCTATCCGTTTCCAAAATTAAATAAAAAAATAATTTAAAAAAAACGCTTATTCTGGTATGCAACCCTCTTAATGCTAAATTTGCAAATTGGTAATTTCACCTGTGCTGCCGTTGTAGCTGCTAACACCGACGAAACGTGCATTGTTGGAGGCGTAGTCATAATAAACGATTGCATTGAATCTGCAAATCTACAGAAATTAAAAAGGAATGCTAGTAGTTGTTAAATTTAAAAATTTAAAAAAATGCAACACATTCACTTCAAATTTCTTTACTTTTCAGATGTATGATCAATCGCCTTTTTGAAGTTTCTCAAGGCAAAGTTCTCGAATAAAGGAACAAGAAGGCTTCGGAAATCTGCACCAACTCTGCTGAACGACAGCCCGAAATACATGCATTGGCCCAAAAGGGATTCAACTCTTCCACCCATATCTTTCGCAAGGTCAGACTTCAGCATTTCCAAAAACTGACAAATCTGTAAAATCAAGTTCAATATTAGGTAATTTGGTAGCAAAGATAGCTAATGAGAAGCATGGCTCAGTTATTCTTAAATTGTTTACCTTTTTCACCACCCATCCGTGCAAAACTGCGGCCTTATTTTGACCATTCTCCTTCATGCCAATCAGCATCGGGTCATCGTCGGCAAAAATTGCTCGATACTGAGTCATAATATCAAACAGATGAACTCTACTGACTTCGATCACTTTCGTTATGTGTTGATAAGCTGCATTAAATTCATACATTCACTTAGTTTTTGACTTTAATTAGATTTAATTAAATAAAAAATCTATCTTACGATCATTAGAGGGAATACTGTGAAGAATGCTTTGAAACCAAGCATCTCTTGCCTGAAATTAAAATAAAACTTTAAACTGAATGCCAATACTTTCAAATATAGAAGGTTATTTGAGCACTACCTGCAAAAATTTGATGCGTAATTCTTCTTCCGAAAACACATCCATTCGCCTCAAGTAGCCAATAACTTTTAAACAAAGTGGCAGTTGTGCATTAGTTCTCAATTGTTGAACCAACTGATTTAACATCAGCTTCATTGAATTCTGTACGTCTTTAGCAATTGACTGCAGAATAAAGGATATTAAAATTAACAATAATGCTAGCTTTAAAGTAATTGTTGTAAAGTAGCCTAAGATGCCTAAATAAGTACAAACTTGAATGATTGGTATTGACGTGTATTTCTTTTCCAGTCGAAAAACATATGCCGAGAGTTCTAAAGCTTCGTCGTAGTAACTATTACGAACGCAAGTATCCATCAATTGTGGCATTTCCAAAACTTCCAATAGCTGGGAATGTTTAGTGAGGGTCAAGGAATTAAGGCGACGACTAAATAAGGAAATATTTTCGAAATTATGGTTTGTTTAATTGTAATCAAAAACGGATATGAGTGCGAGGATGTAAATACCTAGTGTTAATTTCTTGCGACTTTTTGCTGAATTCTTGACATTTTTCAATGAAATTTGGCAGATGAGATGACACTTCACTTAGATGTTCCTCAATTTTATTAAACTGTCGCAAAAATTGTAAAGATTAATATACTAAATTTTAGACTTTTAAAAATGTCAAATTTAAATTTATTTACATCTTTGAAAATTTCTTTTGAACATTCTGCAGTTTGAATGAAAGTCTTATAATTATTGAAAACCAAATCTTGAGTTTGTTCCAAAATGGCGGCCTTGTCTTCCGATATGGCTTCCGGTTCTTTATCTTTAAAGACAAAAATTATATTAATTTTCAAAGATTGGTGCTGGAAAGATGTAATTCGATATGAAACTTTAAAACCCATCTGAAATATACTTATTCTTTCCAATCCATAGGAACTTAGGGCACTCAAGTATAAAGTAACATCGGGATTTTCTCGCCAAGAATCTGAAATGAGCACTTACATGTATATTTGCTGTTTATTCTTTATTATCATGTTTGTAATATGCCAATGAGATGGCATAATGTACACACTTGATTTAACACCTATTGCATTATATAATACAGGGTCACGAACTACAATATACATGTACTTAATTTTTACACTAAGTCAGTCATTTTTTATGTAAACTCTCCCAGCACACTGACTGAAAACAGTGCCACATGTTTATTAGTTCTTTAACTTTTTAGTCTAGTAATGATTTTTATGGACCAAAATTGATTAGCTGTTGGAACAACCAAACGTTTTTCAAGTTTACATTTGCAATTTCCACATTTATCTGCAAGGAACGAGGGTCAGATTATTCTAAAGTTCAATCAAGTATACAATATTCTTCTTAATTATGTTATTAATTGCGTGAAGAGATGAAAAATAACACAAATATTCGTTGACAAGTAGGCTACATGTAAATCAAATGCAAGTTAGCCGAGTGCTGACCACGATTTAGGGGCACGTATCATTTATGAAACATAATTGCCACAACTCCTTTTTAACTTAATAACTTCCAGAAACCTAAAAATATCTTTTAATTACCTGGAAACGATTCTTTAAATATTATTTTCAGTACATTTTCATCTTCTACGTCCATGATGAGCAAGATACGTGTAAGAAGTATACAGGCGAATATAGCGTGCCATAAAATGTACGGAAACCTGAGAAGGACATAGCCTTCTCAAATACATGGTCCACGGCGAACTCCGTACTACTGAGTTCTCAGCAGCTATGGTGGTTTGTGTCTTCATCGTTAGCAAAGCTGGTGGTTTAATTTATCATTATGAAAACCATAATTTACCCAAAGTTGAAGTTGAAAAGGTTTTCAGTCATCCCTTGGAGCTTAAATTAGAATACCAAAACAAGAGAATTGTTGTAACATTCGGTCAGCGGGATGGAGTCAAAGGTATTACACCTCAGTTCTCCTGGTTCTGCCAGTCTGTCAGTACTCGTAATACATTGAATATTTTATATAATGCTTACAGCAGGGTACTGATATAATTCTTGATCTTGTTCATCTAAAAATGGCATTATTTTCGACAGTTGGACACACGTTGCTTGCCATTAATGGCATGAATGTAACTGGACGACAGCTGGATGATGGGCGTGATGCTTTTGATGTTGTCAACAATAGTGAAAGCTACCCAATGAACATAAAATTCGGCAGGCCTAAGCTCAATACCAATGAGAAGATATTTTTGGCTAGCATGTTTCACTCGTAAGCATTCGATTAAAATTTTACCAACCTTAAACTTTGTCTATCAATAAACTCTTGATATCATTTTAATGCATTTGATTGTGTTGCCTAGGTTATTTGCAATTTCTTCTCAGCTGTCTCCAGAAGCTAAGTCATCAGGGATAGAGATGCTGGAGGCTGATACTTTCAAGCTGCACTGTTTTCAAACATTAACAGGCATGTTTTATCCAAAATTTAATCCAATTTATCAATATTTTTTAAAGCTTTAATCACTGATTGTTTCCATGTTTCAAATTTTGAACAGGGATAAAATTCATTGTGGTTGCTGACCCCAAGCAAGGCGGAATGGAAAGCTTGTTGAAGAGAATTTATGAAATTTATTCAGATTATGCTCTTAAAAATCCATTCTATTCTCTTGAAATGCCAATAAGGTTATTGAACTACTTTTTAATTTCGTAATAACTTAAGGGGGCTTTCAACCATACCCTTTCCAATGGAGAATTCTTACGTAGACATTCACGTAGTCTGTGTAGCTC
>JAQGCC010001933.1:0-20648 GCA_034698905.1 Xestoiulus laeticollis | reverse complement strand
TATCCAGCACACCACACCAGTTCATCCAAAATGCCCGTGATTTTGACATTCACGGGGAGATTTTGGATTCCCACCACGTCCACCATTTGGAAGAATGGTGTGACCATGTGAATGGAGGGCTTAACATCACATCAAAGTAATATCAAAAATATTACTTTTAAAGTAAAAGCATGCAGCAATGAGGCTAAAATACCATATAATCTTTATGGCATTCCAGTGCTGAAGGCTTTTAACCTGTATAACAACTCCCTTTTAGTACATACTTAACAAAGAGATTGTGTTCTAATTATACGAAGTTCGTTTATTTGATGAACAGTATACCAATTCATATAGACGACTTAAATGGTTATAATGTAGGTGCAATAGTCACCTTTTCAAAGAAGCATTTACAGGTAACAGCCGTTTTTACAATTTGGCTAGATAGTCGATCGATATTAAAGGTAAAAAGATGCAGTTGACTAGATAATGGCACTCGAGACCGGATTATCCAAGCACTGAATCACCTAAACCAATACGTTCCATTTCAGAAGCAATCGTCAAATATGTGTTCGTAAAACATAACCTCCCTGTATAAGTGCATAAAAAACGTATAACGCCTTCTATGTTTGAAAAACGGCAAAAGGAGCATATAACAATCCATCCAGCGCCAATGGGGCCATGCATAAATGATGTCACGCCAAAACAATGCTTTTTAGACCCCCCTCCTCTCCCCCAGACCGTCACAATTTTATAAACCCGGTTCGCTATTTAATTATGTCACAAACTCTTAACTTCATCCCTCTCCCCAGGCAAAAAAACCCAACTTTTAATAATTTTTAAAGTTATAAATAAATCTCACAAAGTTATTAAATCATGAATTTTTCATAATAATATATATTTTAATTTATATAAAATTAAAATTATACATTCAAGCATCTCCAATTAACCAATTGTCATGAAGTTCAAGTCTCTTTCCAACAATCTTCCCTACAATTTTTTGATTAAGAATTTTGACATAATGCCATTGCTGACTCCCCCCCCCTCCACTGTCACAAAAAACTGGAACAAGTGTGACATCATTTATGCATGGCCCCACTGATGCTTGAACTATCGATGAATTCTGTAAAAATGTTGACCATTCCCAAAAATTAAGCGAGTAATAATCGTAACATCTGATGGAAGATCCAGGTTTCAGCAGCTCAATTCATAGTACAGCTAAAAAGTGCTGCCCTTCCCAGTGAAACCATCCATTACTGTCAAGCATTCATACAAATGGGCTGAATGGGCAAGCCAACAACGTTTTAAAATCTATAACTCTGTAAAATCTAAAAATGTTAAAAATTCAGGGCACGTTGGCAAATCGTGGCCTGATTAAAAACTGTGTTCGGCCGAGGGTCCGGACGTCCGTCAGGTGTTTCGGCAGTTCTCCGGTTGACATCCCTGCCTGCACCATTTGCTGGATGCTGTTCAATACATCCGCACCTTTTAACTCCACTTTGGTTTCCATCAACGCGGAACCAGGAGTTTCCAATAGTGTTGGAACAAACTCGAGGCCCCCAAAATAAGTGTGTAACTGCAAAGATACAAGAAGTGTCTTTGCTAACGCATCACCACCTTTGACTATTTGAATGTTAATGAACTGTTTCCAACCTGCTTCCAATATAAACAGCATATTTTCAAAATGCTTTCTGCAAAATGTTTGCCAACATAACCTTACCTGATATGTTAATTTTGTTATCGGCGGGGCCTTCTCCCAACCGAATTTGCGTTTAAAAGCAAGATTGCGTTCTGCCTTTTCTTCTAATTGCATGTCCAGAATGCGTGGATCATAATCTAGAAATCGACAAAATGGTAACATAATAGAGTTAAATTTAGTTTAGCAATATTTCAAGTTTGCAATTTTTAGATATATCTTATCCTAGTATTTTCTCACAAATCGAAAAGCAATGCAGAGATGCTAAATTACTTAAATTATTCTGAAAAGATTTGCATTCTATTTTGCTTCTGTATTGCTAAACATACTATCATCATACATTTATTTTGCCTTAAAAGAATTTCATTCTTCTACATTACCTTGAATTGGTTCCTTTTCCAAAGAAAGATTTTCTACACCTATTTCTGTGAAACGCTCCGGAATATTGGTGTAGAGATGCAGCTGAAAAAGGCTATCCAGGTTTCGGTCTTGCAAACTACTTAAGGTTACATTTACAAGCCTGAAAACTGCTTCCATGGCCTGCAACACACAAGTGAGTTGGGAAAATAGAATTTACCTAATATGGATTTAAATAATATTCAAAAACTTTACCTTGCACACGATTCTTTTTAACTTTAATGAGTTGATATTGGAAGCAAAGCAGGACATGTTGACATAATGTACAATGCAAATCATCGATGCAGCTGTGGATGCACGTGCATTTTTTAGCTTGATGGCAATTTGAATCCAGTAAGCCCCATCGTGTAGTTGAATAGCAATTTTCTAAGAAAAAAATGGAATAGAGCATACTAGAAGCAAGGAGAATGCATATGCGGAGCAATTTTTTTCTAAATGTCTCTAGAACATAAATGATTTTTTTCCAGTCACAGTGCACGAACTTACTGATTTGTGTGTTGGGGCTAGTTCCTCTTGTAATCTGACCTCAATTTCCTCAGGACTTTTACCCACAGCATCGTCTTGATCTATAAGGAAGAGCTGTGCGTTAACTCGGATCACTAACTCCATTTTTACGTCGACCATGTATAAAAACTTCCTTTGATGTTACCTATAGTCTTTTCTCCCCGAAATATTTTCCAGACTTGCTTTATGCTTCTACATTTAACATCTGCAATGAGAAGCATAATGAGAGATAGATTTACATTATTTTTCATACAAAAAATTCATTACAAACGTAAGCATGAACTTACATAGGAGATTCAAATGCAATATAGAGGTCCAACAGTCGGTATTTCTCTGCAAATAAAATAGGAATTAAGACTGGATAGATGGGAGAGGGAAAGCAATATTGCATGCATGCTATATTTTGTATTTTACGTATTAAACTTAACATCAATGGGTAATGGAATAACATCTGACAAGCAGATACAACATTTCGTACCTTGAGATGTCGAACGTACCCAGCAACCACGTTATATTTGTTTGCTTTTTCATTGGGCCGGCAATCTTGGTCGAAGCGTGGGTCGGAGACATCGAAAATACTGTCCAGGTTTTGGGGAAGAGTGAGCAACTGTTGTTTGGAGAACTTGTTAAATACCTTGGTGACATCTCTCCATGTCGGTTGTGGCTCCAATTGCGACCTAATTTACACAAAACATCGCCATTAGATTGGTGGCCTTCGTTACGCATTCTGTATTTCTAATCCACTACTTACATTTATCGCATTTTTCCTAAATTCCAATACACAAATCAGTTAAAAATCAAGGCTTGGTTAGCCCCAATGTTATTTTTTCAAAACCACTTTCGAATTCGGCATTTTGTGAAACTTTGAACCAATCGCAGAAATGCCAATGTGACCGCTCGCATGGGGAGTTTTATTAATGTCAAAAGCATCTTCGCCATCTGCATTAATAATAATTAAATTAAATGCTAAGAACATTGTCGTAATAACTTAGTGTCAGATCTTATCTATTCAAAAAAATATAAACTTACGTTTTTTAAAGAATAATTGAATTTAGCGTTTCAAGTTGCAAAAGCTATAGTTGTTCAGCGTGACCAGACTAATGGGGGAAACCGCCAACTTGGTTATTAGTTATATACCTAAAATATAATGAAATGCCAATACATATTATTTAAAACGTAATTAAAATAATGTGTAATTAGTAAAATAAATTTTAAAAATCCAAATATTATAAACGTCAAACATGTATCTCTCATGAGTCTCATCGACTACTTGTCTTGAAGATGTTGTCATGGCAACCCAAGCTGTTGACATTGCTGTTGCACGTGTTTGATAGTTATTTCGATGCAGAAATCTACTTGAAGAAGAAATATATGTTCAAAAATGTTCAAATTCACCTCTGCAGGACACAACGAGAGCGTCGAAATATCTCGATTCGGTACCGATGGTGTAGCAGGCAAATCTCTCGAGTCTACTATTTCTGGTCATAGCCTAGTCCACGCGGTAAGCACTAGCACGTTAAACTTTAATATCGTTAGCTTTCGTGAATCAAAAAATATGTAGAGATTTACTTTGTAGGCCTACATTAAATCATTCTCCTTAAAATTGCGTGAACGTAAAAAATTCGTACGTATATAGTACGCGTACATGTACGTTGATAATTAAATCAAGTTTGCATCCTGTACGTGTTGCCACGTTATACAATCCTATTATATACCTACTCGTACTTAATTATGTTAATCGTAACAATTAATTATAAATGTAGCCTACATGTACTATATGTATATTTTTTATTGTCACATTTTAATTACATTGTAGTTGATTTAATCTCTGTGCATGCATGGTGTTTAATATCAATAGCTGTCATGCATAATCGCATATAACTGCATGGCGCAGTGCAAATTAAATTTCAATTTCCAATATAGTACGTACAGTGTAGGCTACGTCATGTATTGCATTATATTGTACTAGGTTATACAGTTTAATAGTATAGAATTGCATAACAATTTTCTTATTAAAGAGTACGTCTCGATCCTGCATGCTTGCACATCTAACAATCTAAAAATGTCTTTCTACTGATATTGAACATATGGTTTACCAATTTGTATAATATTAAATAATTAAACTTAGTTTGAACTCATGGGATAGCATATGCTGGCTGGCAGGGAAGAAATGCAGCGTTCCAATTGTTTGGCCGTCATTTCCTGATGCGCTGGAAATGGCGAGAAATTTTGTAGAGAAAAAAATAGCCAAAAGTGATTTTGCAGTTTTTATTCATGTCAAAGTCATTATAATAGAGATATGTTTTAACTTTAAAACGAAAGAAAGTAATAAATAAAAAAGGTTGTACCAAATAAGTGATTTAACTATATATTCGGCTCAAATGCAAATAATAATATTGCATGACCAATTTTGTTGGCCTCTACCGACACCATTCACATTTTCGAAATGTTATAAATTTAATAACGAGCATTCAAAAAGTTTCGGAAATTTGATCTCGTAATTGGAGTTGACGATTTAAGGAGCTGTTTTAGAACGTTCCAGCTCTGTGCAAATGTTATCATATATAATATTATTGAAGGAGTCACTCCACTCGCTATAGCCTATGCCAGGCAACGGCAACCTTTTGCGACGGAAGAGCCAAAAGTTATAATTTACAAAATATCTCAGTTTTTAAAGAGCCACTAAAATTGTTGTTTCAATATTAAATAAACACACAACTTGACATCGAAAGAGCTGCATGCGGCTCGCGAGCCGTAGGTTGCCGACCCCTGGCCTATGCTGAATGGATGACAATTGTTAATGGCTTAGCTACTATTCGACAGAATAGCTTTTTTGCTTACTTTTCTTCCCGAAGCGAACACGAACCGAATAGTTGGTAGGCTACAGCTCTAAAATACATGTATACATATATACCAAACCAGAACCCTATACATCTGTGCAATTATTATTTTCCCATTTAGTTTTTTTAATCCCATGATATTATAAAGTATGTTTCCTTTGTGCACAATACTGATAATGCCATGACTAACAGCCAAACCTATGCTACAAGTACCTTGACCAATGTCCCCCAGAATGCAAAACATATGTATGTACAATTAATGGAGAATTTCATGTCGATAATATGAAAATGAATTTTTACAAATGATAAATAAGATAATAAATATAATCTTTACGTATATACTTATTTGTTTTTGCTGCAGTCCAAAATAGTAACGCATTGTTTCATACCCACAAGCAAAATACTTGGGCACATCATTATATGGTGAATGACCGTATATGCTTCCCATTGAAAACTCTGGCACTTTGCCCCCTGCCACATGATATATTACATGCTGACTGTAGGGTAAGGAATTGAATTGAATGACTACGAATAAACTTGTTAATGTGCCGAGAAAATTAGTTTTGGAATAATCAATCTTGCTTTTGATATCTCCGCTTTTTCTCAACATGTACTTTGTTTCATACAACCTTTTTGGAATTCAGGCACATCCATCTGAATGATGTTGCTTTAGCTATCTTCCATGGCAGATACTATGTTCTCTAAAGCTTGCCTAGCTTCTGAGGGTCGGAAATGCAACAGTGCTTGAATCGAGTCACGGGCATATTGCTGACCAATGATCTTGGCTTCTTGCAGTGCAGTTCCACTGTGGACAATTGAGCAGATCTAAAAAATAAAAAGCCATCAGCGATTTTCTACTGACAAACTTGAATATTTCAATCCGAGTCGGCCTTGCCTTTTCGTAGGACGCAGTTTCCATGTTATCCCGGTATGCAAGGATGTGATTCAGAATGCTAGGGTCTTTCCGCAAGTGCAGAATAATCGGCAGGGAGGTGAGGTCCAAAGCTCCTGGCATCGCTTCGTCATTAAAAGACTGCAAGTCTGTGAAAACCTGAAACCGTCTCCAGCATTTAGTTATCATTGAAGGAATGCGAGGATTTATCAATCAACTATGTCCAGTGGACCCACCTGCCAAGCTAAGCTAAACCATTTGCCAAAATAGAAAGCATGGTCTTGATAATCGTTGTCCTGGTTAGCTAACAAAGTTGTACATCTGCAACTGATGGCTAATAGGCTGGCTGAGCACAAGTAACTCTTGGTTTGCCAGTCCAGGAATGTCGAGGATGTGGAAGGAAAGGCAACGCCTTTTGAGTCCTGCTTGAAGAGGAAGTCACCTTCTACAAAATGCCTAATGGTCGATGACATAGTTTCAAAAACCTGAAGAAATGACAATAAAAAAATTCAATGTTACATTTCTTTAAATTCTCACTTTCCCCTTCGCTGGGAAAGGAATTCTATCATTGACAATATATAAAACCAGTAATGTGACTTTATCATTTATCTATAAAAATAGCGAATACTTGGACTAAATATATCCAGAAATATATTTACCTCAATGTTAGTTAGCAAGCCCAAGCGAACGCAAATATTGGCCAAAAGGTAATCTCCCACCAAAATGGAGATCTTATTGGCATCTTCGATTTCCTTGAACTTCTCCTTGTCTAGTTCCTGCTTATTTGCTGGAATATTGATCACACCTTTATGGATGAGACGAGCCATGTGGATCATTTCGGTTATTTCCGCCAATTTCATTTGCCTTCAAACAGTGAATTGCAAAATGTTACTAAAATGCAGTTCTTCAGAAATATTGCTCATGTCCAATAGTTCCTTACTTGGAGGTGACTGTTGAGGACCTGCTAGCAGCCTTTGATGTTAGCAAAACTGCCAAACCTCTGATCGGTATTGCGTTTCGACCATCAAATATAAATTTTCTGAAAATGTTAGAAGTCAAACGCTTTACATATCTTCCATAATAAGGACATACATGCATATAGGGCAAACGTCTATACCTGAAAAATCCAAGCATCTGAAAGCCCTTGGAATCAAAAAACAAAATAATGCCATTTTTAATATTAAATAAATCTTAGTTTTGCAAAAAGTTTTTTCAATAACAAATCTGCTATCAAACAGCAAATAGGGTTTTTCCCCTTCTTTTTCTAAAAACTTTTAAAAGCAGAATTTTTAAAATGCGTACGAATAGATGCGCTACAACTTTTGTAACAGCCACAAATTCACAAAAATAGATGTGTTGAATTTCCCTGACTATTCCAGGTCTATCTTATTTACATGAACTGACAATTCCACTTTTGTATTTCAATACAAGTTATCTGCAGATACACTGACTCACTTTGCGATTCTTATCAAGGGGTGGTTGGCGTTGACCATATTCTGAATCTCCTTGTCAATCTGCAGCTCTCTGGCCAAAGACTGCATGTTCGGGAATAGGTCCGGATGGCCGGCCAGCTTGTCAGCTGCAGCCACGGCCCGGTTCCAGTCCGGCTTTTTGGTAAATTCTGGCACAGCCAAAATATCTGTGTTGTATCCTTTGACGCAATTCAAACTGGGACGACTTTTAGCCTGCAGCAACGAAAAAATAGATTTTTCCTCTGTACATTCTTCGAATCTTAAATGGATTCAAACACACGATCTAGGCCTGCATGCTCCACAAACAAATATTTGACAACAAAAGAGTACGGAAGTGTTTTCACATCGAAAATCTCGTCCGTTTCGCCTATTATGGAGAAAACCTGTCTCAAGAGTTATTGCTTGTGACGTGCATTTATTGAAAAATCGTACAACTGCAGCAGTGTAAAATGCTCATTAAAATGTGGTTCATATTTTTGTTGTTATTCTGCCGTTATATTAGTCCCAGGCCACACTAGGCTGGAAACGCGCGTTTGGCTAGCCTCAAACAGGGCATCGAATTTAATTTAAATTCTAGAATTATGCAAATTTGCACATTAATATCTCGTGCGAAAATTCTTTTTTAATTACAAGCCTTGTTTGAGGCTAGTCAAACGCGCGTTTCCAGCCTAGTGTGGCCTGGGGCTTAGGCTCCTTCACGCGAGAACAGTTAAGCACAAGCGGGCAACGCTTTTCCGCGTAATTAGATGTGAGCATGCGCTGTTCATGCGCACATCTAATTACGCGGAAAAGCGTTGCCCGCTTGTGCTTAACAGCGCTCGCGTGAACGAGCCTACTATTAATTTTTTATTACATTGCCTTATAGTACAGTATAGCCTCACAAAGAGCAAGTGAATCCTTGAAATCTACAGTACGTTTTTCTGAAATTTTTAAATTAGAATTATTGAATTCATGATTCTTGCTTAACACAGCCCAATGTGAACCACTTTCTTACTAAACACGTAACCAACTGGACAAGGGATTGTGAAAATAATAATAAAAAGAATACTGCAAACTGTCATACCCATCTTGCTTAGACTCAAATTGACTAAAGCTGTAGCATTACATGTATATCATTATTGTAGATTAAAAAAAAACCTTGAAATTGAATAATTATTGAATGTAGTCATTAACAATAAATAATTTAAGTAAACTATTATTTTTGCAGAGATTATATAGCCATATCTTAGTTGTTTTGTTAACATCAACCATGTACATGTATAGCCTGTTGTAAACTGACAAATCAAATTGTCACGTTAGTTACGTCGACAACAAACTAATCAAATTAATCAAAATATTTGAATATATTTCGGATTAATTTTAGACGATCTTAAAGCTTTAAAGGTTAATATCATAAGTTAAGATACATACAATGTAATAAATTCCATAAAATATATTATGCATCCTTTAAAATTTTGCAATTTGCTTGTTCGAATTTGTTTCATACAAAAAAATCACGACCCTGATCGATGATTCATTTATATCATGTTATGGATAAAACAATTTTCAAAATTAACATGTATTTATTATGCGGCTTATTAGCATTTTCATCCATAGGCATAATTACATGCAAAATATGCATGTATTTTTGTACTAGATTCACTCAGCACCTCGCGTTAATTTAGTAGTGAATCTCGAAAATGAATCTTCTACTAATCCGTTATCAAGAGCAAGCAGAAACCCTACGAGTCCTTACCAGAAGGCTGGCATGTCGCCCTGATGTCCATGGTACCAGAAGTCTGGAGAGGCGGTTGCATCCCGGCGACATTCTTTGCAATGGTCAGAGAATTTTAACTTTTTCAGAATCTTTGCAAATTCGAGAGACTTAAGACGTCAAGCATCGACCGGGTGATGATGAAGGGGGAGCAAATGTGCTAGATGGAAAATCAGTACCAATGGGAAAGTTGGGTGAGCCAGTGAAAGAGGTTGCGAACGGACTAATCAGCAATTGCGCACCTGTTCAGGAATCAAAACCGTGTTAGCGCTCGTACCTGCAAGTAAACATAAACCTCGTGTTGACCCTTTAGCCCTTAGACATTGCGTGTTCGTGTCGCATCTTCGTATAATTCGGGTGAAATCACTTAGAACATTGTTGGTTCTTGTTTCTTTTCATTGGATGTGGGTAAGGCTTCTCTGGGAGCCCCGGGCAAAGGCATTAGTGCACGGAATGGCTGGGGAAAGTTAAAAGATTGTATTGAAAAAAATGGAGGAAATCTACCTTTGAAAAGCAAGGAACATAAGTGTTTTGGGTCATTGGAACGACTTATTGTTTTATGCCATCCATGACGGAAATGTATGAAATCAGATGGATAATAGAGGGATGGTGCAGGTTTCCTTTAATCTTGACGAGAACGATAAACACATTATTACGCATGCGCATCAATAAGTTATGCTCCTCAAATACGTTGTTGTATCACTTACGTTATACTAATGAAATTGTCGTGTCCCCACAAACACATTAACGTCGTTACCACGCATGCGCATTGGCAAAAAAGAACAGTGCTGCTCTATTGAAGGAAATCTTGGCTAATCTTTGAAAAATGGGTTTTGGCTGTCGGTTGAGCATCTCATGTTGTTGTAAAAGCTTTTAGCGTGGCCCTCTCAACATGGCTGCATCCTTTTACTCCAGAATTGGTGATTATTTTATTAGCTTAGTTACTAAAAGCACCTTGAAGTTGGAAAACCTGTTTAATATGCAATATTAAACTCAAATGGTGCTTTTGTTTGAAGCTGATGGCCTTCGATACATGTAGCCATAAAGATCACCTTCAATGTCCATGGACAAAATAATTTAATTTTTATGCATATCACAATCATTATGTACAGGTTTAGCTAGTGCGAGGCCCGTGCAAGAATATTATGTTAAAAGGATCAGATCACATTTTTTTATCCATTTGTACACCCTGCAGGTGCAATTTTCTGCATCAACATCTTTGCGGGTGCCTTTGGGAATACAATTTCAGATAGTTTTCCATTTTTTAAAAGGATTTTTAAATAGCCACTATAGGACTGCTGAAAGGGTTAATCCCCAGCACCTCAAGCCTATACATTAATCAAATAATTTGAAAATAAATGTCAATCTCATTGTAATACATAGGCCCTACTGTATCTTATATAATAAGATTTTAACAATATAATAAAAAAAGGTTTAAATAGTAGAAAAACGCAAAGAAATTGAAAAAAAAAATGAAATTTGAACAGCTATTTTGCTGTTCAAATTTCTGCTGGTCAAATTATACTTAGTATGGCACCCTTTGGCTTTTATAACAGCAGCATAATGCCTGGGCATCGATTTAACTCTTTTTTTTTGTTATTTATTGCGACAATTTACACCATTTATCTTGTAATCCAGTCTTGAGATAGTCTGATCGATCCAATTACACATTTTTGTCCATCAGTTCCCAATATTACAGCTTTAAATTCAAAATTCTACTAATTTTCCACAATATACATGTAGGCCTACCTCCATCAATAGTCATCCACTTACTCTACAACCCTATTTAAATCAAAACTTTCCCTTTTTATTAAAAAAAAACATTCTTTAATTACACATCAGCCTTTATTATATCAAACTTAAGCATGGTCCCTTCCAACCATAAAATAGTCCTTGATTATTAAATTATATTTTAAGATTTACATTAATTGCAAATAAGTGTATTAATAAAAATGGAGGGTAGAATAGATAACGAAATGATGACAACTTTCCATTTTATACGTGTTATGTTGATTTACTTTCATGTTTTCTTATTTTTTTTTCCAAAAAGTAAATAAATTTTACGATATAAAAGAGAATAAAAACTACTACTTTTCTACAGGTGGGAAAATAATGTTGCACAAGTACATGCTATTGATGTGTTAATTTGTTTATAACCCTGCAAACATGCAGCCCTGAATGTAAATGAAATTATATTCCGGTTTCAAGCTAATTATTCGAATACTTAAAAAAGGGGTAAGCTGTAATCAACAACGGTTGCAATTTTAGCATCCTGAAGTGCTAATTATTTCGCAAACATGTTCAGATTACATGAAATATTCGATATGGTGATTTGCTTTTAAGTGCTGATCTAACAAATACAAAAAAAAAATCATCATAAATCTATCAATAGCACATATTACGACATAGAATATCATAATTACGGGCTCGTATATGCACATTTGCAAAAAATGTTAATATTTATGTTACTTTTTAGGATCATATTTCCTCCTAAACTTCTCACAAAAAAAAACCTTTCATAAATTTCCATGAAATTAAAAAACCCAAAATTTGAAATAAAATGATGATTAATATAGGTAATGTTTAAAATTAAAAGTTTCAGATAATTTGACCAATACATAAATTCAACAAAATTTGATAACGAGTTTTAGCCTATCTAGAAAATGTCTTATCATCGCATCTATGACGTCACGTGCGCTAGTTATTTGAGAAAATAGTATTGAGTACGCAATTAAACATTCAATTTATGCACATTGTGTAAAGGGATAAAATATTTGCTGATATCACGTAGGCCTACGTTCTATTCATAACAAGGGGGAAGTTTTTAAAGAGGAAATAAAATCCTGTTTTTTTTATTTTTTTTTTATAAGTGTTCATTGATAATCGAGAAAAAAAAACGTTTTTTCAATGCAACATTTGCAATTTAATGCTATTGAATTATTGTAGGCAATTTTAAAGTATTTGCTATATGTCACTGAAGAAAGCACCCATTTATAAATGGGGCATTTACCAAAAAAATGGTATCCTGAGGGCACACACTAAATTTTATAACTATATTTCCTTATTAGTAAAATGTAATAGTAAACTTAATTATAGGCCTACATGTACATTCACTTTTAAAGAAAAGTAAATTTAGAGCAAAATATATCTATTTTGCTGTAAATTTACTATAAAATATATATATATATTTCGAGTCTACATAGACTACCACCTTTTTAGAAATTACTTATACATACATGTAGGCTATTATTTTATAGAAATGCTATGCATTGTATAACTACATGTAACTGCTCTTGCATATAATTCAAGCACAGCAGGACCAAAGATAGTTACTGTCTTCAAAACCAGGATTAGCTACATGTATTCATAGCAAACACAGAAATGGTGACCTTCTTTAATTTTGACTTTTCGACCTCTCTAAACTTGTGGAGTTAATCATAGTCATAAAACTTAATGTATTTTTCACTTGCGGGATTAATTACTCCTGATGTGCCTAATAAAATATTGACACACTTGTGATTTAATTAGCATGTAAGATTGTAATTTTGAACACTAATGGGTGTTATCTAGCAGAATCCAATTTCAGCATTTTAATGGTCAATTGCTAGACAAAACACCTAGGGCAGTTTAGTACAAGAATATTCTAATATGGTATAACGTTGCTATCGGCGGTTTCATTTTTTATTTTTAGCATGTCTAGATAGATAATGCCATTTAATGCGAATTTGAAGCGAAAAATGATATCCCTCTCCAGCTTTTGCTATACAAAAAATAGTTTACTTTGGGCTACGGACCAGAGTTCTCAAACTTTTTGAAGTCGAGGGACACTAATTTGAGGGGCCACTTGATAATCAAGTGACAAATTTATGAAATTAATGCTTAATATTAGTGGTAATTGGAATTTTCTTTTGGTGATTTCGAATACGCCTAAAGAAGCATCTTGATGTACATTTATGACGGATTGCACTACGTTTTGCAATCCTTCTCCCCACGCAGATGGTGCACAATTTATTACTATTTAATGGTTTTATGGTTCTTCTTCTCAGCTGAATTCAGACTGAGGCCCTAACGATTCTTAAGCCGGAATTCATAGCCGTCGAATAAGTACTACTTGTGTACTAAAAGTATACATGCAAATAAGTACTACTTCGACGACTAGAATTCCGGCCTTAGTCTAGAATACGTAATGGTGACATCATGGCCATAAAACCATTAAATAGTAATAAATTGTGCACCATCTGCGTGGGGAGAAGGGTTGCAAAACGTGGTGCAATCGGTAATAAATGCACATCAAGATGCTTCTTTAGGCTTATTCGAAATCACCAAAAGAAAATTCCAATTACACATGTACCACTAATATTATGCATTAATTTCATAAATTTGTCACTTGATTATTAAGTGGCCCCTCAAAACTCTTGACATTTTTTTTGTGCAGAACACTAAACACTTGAGCGGAATACTTTTGTCTGATAAATATTACCCCTTAAGTTTGGCTGTCAATGAAAAGCACAACTTTTGAGCAAAAGTTTTACGTTATATGAATAACAATGTAAATGCTACTTTTTCAGGAGTCGATAGCTAATACAACATGTCGTGAACTAACATTTAAACTTTTTTCTCAGGTGGAAGTCATCCTTCCCAACACTGCACACATTCCCGATACTTTTGAGACCATTTTGTCTGGCAACCAGTATGAATACTACATAGCGAGGGATATTCCCCTTCACCAGCTGGTGGATCCCGAATTCATAGGGGCATTCATAAAAAAGGGTGAGTCTTAATTGCATAATGTATATTTGACGGCTGAATAATTCAATTGGCAACTACGTTTTTCCAGAGAATGGTTCTCTGCTTATAAAAATATAAAACATGTTTTAAACGATCGCTGTATTATTTTTCGGCTTCTCAGAGAAAAGCGTTTTTTTGCAATTATGTTCATTTATATCGGTAGTTAAAAATTTAATTGTTCCATAAAACACACACAATCTAACCAACATGTAGTTGAATTTTCCACCAAGAAATTAAAGTCTAAAACATTGTTATTCCCTTACCTTCAGGTTCATTTTCCGGACTATCACTAGGGACAAGAATTGACGTGGACGACTGCATTGCTATTCATACACCCGGTACCGGCTTACATTATCAATTTGTATTGTTTCGAAACCACCAAATGTTTCATACACCTGTTTCATCACAGGTGGAAGCCCTGAAACTGCAAACAAACCTTATAAATATTTTCTCACAAATGTTTTCGTTTCATACAGGACTTCTTATCCTTTCGCTGACCAAGGATTCTTACGAACAGTTAGGCCTTCAAGGAAAGCAAATAAGCCTTCACAGATCCCACCATCGTAAATTTGGTAATGCCATCAGTTAGTACGATACAAAATAAAGCATGCTCACTAGTTTTTTTGTGGAAAAATATTAAAGTTATTTTTCACAGACAATTGATTTTGACCAGCATTTGAAACTAACCATTTCAAAAATTGGCTTGTTTAATAGTAATCAATATCAATTTGATCGATGGAAATTTTCGACCCGGAAAACGGAACTACACAAGGATAACTAGCATATTTCAAGAAAGGACTGACCTGAAGTTCGATCTTCTGTGTAGATGGGAGCCTCACGGTACAAGTCACTTCATTGGTTGACTTTGCTGCATTTCGAACAACTCCGAGGTCTTAATCGTTTGCATGCTGTGATTCTTTTCTGATTTTAGTTTCCGACGTTTCGAGTCGCTCCATTTACCAGTATCTAGTATCACACGGGTACAGAGTGGATATCTGTACTTTGCAACGGGAAGCATCGTGCATGTATTCCGTTCCCACACCCAAAATCTCCTGGGGTGACTGGAAGGATGAGTGTCCAGCATCAGTCCCTCTGACGCAGTTCATCAGCTGGTTAGGAAATATAAACTGCCACATAGACCTGTTAGTAAAAAATAAGCACTATTTTCGTTTTCTGGTTCTTTGATAAAATCATTTATAACAAAGACCAATTTTTAATATTTTTCAACATTAATATTCATTGCAGTTCAACTGATGTCGACGAATTTATATCAACTTACAAGTGCCCGGAGCCAAACGAAATATTCGGGCAGGTGGCCGTAAAAAAGTGGAGCGGTTTCCTGACACCGAATATCGTTAGGGAAATCTTTAAGAGTCTGACGTAAGTGGCTAAATCGTGTTGCATGTTTACGTACTGCATTGCGGTAGCTTTAATAACAATCGTAAACGTTCTCGTTTTACAGTTCGATGATAAACCTTTCCGAGAGGCATCCATGGGCAGCTCTCGTGGTTCACGGATTTGATGATGCACCTTTGATCGCAAGTGAAAAGCCAAAACACAGTGGATTTTCAGCGGAAAATAGGGACCATCTCTTCAGCGTAGTTTTGTTTCCGGACACTGGATACTGGCTGCACAAACACGAACCAATATGTACCCCGTGCTGAACAAGCAGGAAGTATCAATCACTTATCAAACATTTATGTGTACGTACCACGTCTGAAATATAAAGAACAATGTCTTGAGAAACTTGCTACAGTTGTGCAGCGTTCTTAATTAAAGAAGTTAATTATATCAGAGTTGACACTCACGCTGTTAAACATCACCAATTTCCGATGGCATAGACTCTAAAATTCCCTGAATTTTTCCAAGGATAATTTCGTTATCTCCGAAACAGTCGCATGTCCTGTATGGAGGCACAATTCGCAGTGCCTTCATTACAATTAGCACCATGTTGTCGTCTTTGCTGGTACAAATTGGAATCAGATTTTTTTGAAACCACTTCTCGATTTTGCTCTTCTTAGCAGATAACTCGGTAGTTGTCAAATCTGTTATTGAGTTTCCAGAGATAAATTTCTCTAACATTTCAACACAATCTTCTGGAGCTTCATCCTTATGAATGAACGCAACATTGCAGATACAATATCCCATTATACATTCCACTTTGTATGTTTTATTGGCCGCTTTTTCAGGATTGATAATGATAAAGCTGAAAGAGAAGCGATATTAAAGATACTAAATTTGCCGACAACAATGTTGAATAAAATTATTGAAATTCTTGACAGCGTACATGTATGCCCGTGGTCTATTTTTGAAAGAACTATTTCGACATTTCCCTGGAAATTACAGTGGATATATCCAACACTATTTGTGCACCAAGGTAGACATTTACATGTATATAAATACCATAGATTAGTAACTTACAAGTAAGTTACAAGTAAGTATTAGTAAGTTATTAATCTATGTAAATACCATTAATCTATGTAAATACCTTTTCGTTACTGGATCTATGGTGTATACCCATCCTGCATGACCAGCGCCTTCAGAAGTCTTGATTTTCACATATTTTCCTACATAGTTCTTCATCAATAGAGGGTAATTCTGGAAAACGTTTTGCTCCAGATTCTGCATTGTTTCACAAATAAAATCCTCTCGTTATTTGATTAACATGTGGAACAGCGAACTTCAAATACATGTAATGTAGAAATATTTCGAACATGCAAAGCGCACTAGGTACTCAACATTCGACAAGCATCTATGCTTTAACGTCTCATAGCTGAAGCGTCATTCCTTGCAAGGATCACTCATAAATTTCGTCAAATTAATTAAGCTATTCGATTTATAAAATTCAACTTTTGTTCATTATTTGAAGAAAATCAACCGATAATAATATGAATTATAAAATTATAATACATCAAAAAAATATATAACTTATAATATCATAATCTTATTTGTTTGAAGCAACTCTTTACATCATGGAGGCTTTACAATTTACATGCAAACTCGAGTGCCATAATGTGTATCTATTTAAAATGTTTTTAGAAACGGATAATTAACTCCCAATTTTGCTTTCCGAAAGTTCTATGGTTTATATCATTAATTTAAATTGATAAAGGACCCAGTGAAGGATCCAATTTTATTAAGTTTTTCCCTGAAAATTTTATCGAAACATGCATAGTGATTCATGTTGTAAAAGCACTATTGATTGAATTGAGTCCCGATTTTTTGTGACGAACGCGGGAAATTTGAATTTGTGTTTTGCTGTTTAATGCACGAGACGGTTTTCCAAAATTCGATTTTTTAAAAATAAATACTTGCTCCATTCCACATCATTCCGTTTGGAATACAAATACTGCATTCTATAGAAATGAATTTTACAGTGGAAGATATGCAATTTCCTCAGGACAATTTCTTTTCAAGTCCCCTTCGATTTCCACAGAAACTTTGGCTAATAATCAATGAAAACGGTATTGGAAGCGGTATACGTTGGAGTGAAACTGGAGACACGATTCTCATTAATTACAAACAGTTTAAAGATGAGTACTTGAGCGGCAACGAACGTACTTTCAAAACCACAAATCTCGACAGTTTTATCCGGCAGTTGAATTTATACAGTTTTAAGAAATTTTATGGCAGAAGTCGTCGAGAACACGGGTATCACGAATTTTATAACAAATTTTTCGTGAGGGGAAGACCCGATCTTTTGTTTAAAATAGTTCGCAAGACCATTTCTGACAAAACGCAAAATCCACGGAAGAAAAATTTGATTCAAGATACCATTGAAAATATGCAAGTACTAAACAGAACTATTTTTTGCCAAGTAAGTAAAATATGTTTTAACGACATGTGATTGGGCATGCTATTGAAGTATAACATTATTGAGGGTTACATTGCAGAATAAGCCTTTTTTTCTAAATTATTTTTTAATTTAATTTTGAAAATTGCTAGGAACAAATGGAATGAGGACCTAGCATAAATTTTCTATTATTTTTTTGTTGTTGTTTATATATGCATATTTTATTTCATGGCAATATGCCTGTGAAGTTTATAATTGTAGAGGGTCTGGTAAACTTTTCAGTTATATTTCCATGAAATATAATATAAATAAACATAAACAAAAAATTTAAACAAATAATAGAATATTTATGCTAGGTTATCGTACATTCCGATTGTTCCAAAAAAAATTTCCAAAATACATGTAAAATAAAAAAATAATTTAGAAAAAAAGGTTTATTTTGGTATGCAACCCTCTTAATTAACTCAGTTTTGGGCTAATTTTCTGCGGGTACCCAAAAATAAGTAAATTTCTAAATAACAAAATCTGTTAGGTTATTTGAGGTTTATAAATGTATATACATGTATTTGAAAGTTTAATGTTATTATAAGGTATCTATGTGAACCCCATCGTGAATAGTGAAGTGGGTAATTGAGCTTGCCTATTGATTTACACAAGGTTGGGTATAAAGTTACCCAATCATTAGTTAATTATAAATAACATAAATCACTCACATTTACCCAATTCTGGGCATATTTTAACCAAAACCTGCGTTAATAACTGTGACCCAACGTTGGGTAACTTTAACCCAACACTTGGTTATATACACTAAATTAAGCCCAATGTTGGTATGCCCATATATCACTCAATATTGGGTTAGATTTGGGTTAAATGTTAACTCAACGTTTGTAGTGTGTAGTAGAACCTGCCTAATTGTATATGCATAGTATTGGAGCCAGTGAAAAATGTAATTTTAGACAGTCAAAAAAAATTCTGAAACAATAAACTAGACTAGACATTTTACAACAATCCACTGAATTATCTTGACTAATTTCTGATTAATTTTATCATTTTCAGCCAGCCTTAGCTAATTATGCTTTCGCATGTGCATCAGGCAAAGAAAAATTTAACTTTGACGAATTAGATTCAGGAACACGTCAATATCAAAGTGGTAATTTAGTATATAGCGCTGATAAAATAATCTCATTGGTTTACCAGATTTTTTTTTTTAAATTAGGGAATGAAGAATTCAGTTTTTCAGAAACATGGTCTGAAGCTAATAGCAGTAATGCAACGACAGCCGAAGAATTATTGGAAAATACACATCGTGATCCACTGTCTACAACTAATCCCACTGGGGTTATTCATAACGACTACCAACCTGGTATTAATCTAATTATTTAAGTACGATTTAACCCCTTCCTCTCCTCTGTTGGAATCTTCAGATAGGAAATATAAATGAAAGCAAATTGGAGTAGGCTAATCGTCACCTTATCTTGTCAGCAGAATATGACTGGACTTTTAGTGAACCAACCCCGCCACCCAAAGTATACATTCGAAAGCTGCAATGCCATTCTAATCAAAACGTCTATAACGAATCAAACATCCATGGGATCGCAATTGAGAATGAAATCTGGAATGGCAACAGTATTTATAATACGAGACCCACCCTTATTGCACAAGAAATCGAGATCGAGACCTCTCCTTGCTATGACAATATGGAATTCAATGGATAAACGTACAGTATATGGACTGTTATCAGAAGAAATATATTCTAAATATTTTTTTTTTCGTTCAAGTTTTAAATATGAATTATTGAAATTGTTTTGCATGCCCGACAATGTTAGTTTTTAACAAGAAAAATGTCACACCACAAACATTCTTTGTTGAAAAGAAAAATTTTTAAAATATGCAAATGCTATTTTTATGTAAAGTTTACTATATTGTTAAATATACCATTTATCCTTCTTGTCTTAATTTTCAAAAAAACAATTCACGTTGGATAAGGGTAAAAACATGCTGAAGCATGGATAAGAAGATATGGCATATGACCCTGAAATGTAGCATTCCGATTGGACAATCGGAAATTCCCCGCCATCGACCGGGAAACCAATCGAAATGCTGTATTTCATGGCCATGCCATCTACCTCTTCTCAATGCTTTAGCATGTTTTTACCCTAAGTAAGAATACATTAAAAAAGATTACATAATCAGTGATGGATCCTGTTTGATAAATGGTATTAGTTTTTTCACACTTTTTAAATGTAATGTTTGGTACTATGAAGTTATCGGGCCTCAAAATGGATTATTCAAATTCGAGGTCAAGCGAAGACGCTATGCGCCGGCCTGCGGCGCTACCTAACCCCCCCCCCTAACCCAAATTAACCTATCCTAACCTATATGGTACGAAACATTTGGCACCGGATATAGGTTAGTTTGGGTTAGGGGCGGGTTAGGCAGTGCCGCAGGCCGGCGTATAGCGTCTTCGCTTGACCTCGAATTTAAATAATCCATTTTGAGGCCCGATAACTTCATAGT
>JAQGCC010001932.1:0-20650 GCA_034698905.1 Xestoiulus laeticollis | reverse complement strand
TATTATTTAATATGATGTTATTAATATTAACATTGGTTTCATTAATTTAAAATTAAGTTTTCAATATTTCAAGTATTTTAACAAATAGAATTTTTTGTTGGGGGAGTATAATCGACAGGCTGTGACGTCATTATGGATGGGGTATTTTAAAATTTGTGACAATTGTGACAAAGGGGTGGGGGGTGTTTAAAAAGAGGCAAAAAAGTGTGACGTATTTTATGGACGGCCCCTAATTATAATATGATAAAAAAGTGATATGCATTCACAAGTAAGTTTTGGTCAGAGAAAAGTCAGGGAAATTGAAAATTTTGTGGCCACCCTAGTAAACATATCTGTCGTGTTGGCCAAACAAGAACTGTTCGCCTCTGAAATTCCGTAGCAAGCAATATTTTAAATAAAAAAGCGATAAGATGGTTTCAGTGAACAGAACTATTTTATGTCAATGTTAAGAGTTTAGGATAAATATGAATTTTGATGCAATTCATTCATTGAAGTTTTTTAAAGCTGTTGATAAACTACCATAATAATTTACTCGTGTAAGGACCCCCCCACCTTTTTTTACAATTTTTTTTCCTATTCGAAGCAAGGGTGTGGCTAATACACGAAACCACATTTTAAATTATTTTTGTTTTTCATTTTGGAAACTGTTAAAAACAAATGGAATGTATGAGGACCTAGCATAAATATTTATTATTTGTTTAATTTTTCTTGATTATGTGTAAGTATATTAGACTAAATGTGAATATGTCTGCAAAGTTGATCATTGCAGAGGGTCTAGTAAACTTTAGTCATTATCCAATGAAATTGAGTATTCTTATACATAAACAAAAAAAATTAAACAAAATGTAATATTTATGCTAGGTCCTTGTACATTACATTGGTTCCGTACAGTTTCCAAATTGAAATAAAAAATAATAATTTTGAAAGAAAATGCATATTCTGGTAATGTTATGCGTCCCCCCCCTTCCTCCCCGTTCAATAATTTCCACGCACGGTAGCATACACAATCGATCATTGTATCAAACTTTGGGTGGATTCCGTAAAAATGTCTTTAAAGGCTGGGTGGGGCCATTACACAAGGGATCTCTTACGCGAGTACAAGCGGTATTTAAAAAGACGTACTTGTTGATACACCTGTTTAAACATTTCAAACATTAGCACAGCGTTTACAGTTGAATATACTTTTTAAATGTTTGGCACAAAATTGTGCTCTACACACTTTTACTACAATTTTACATGCTGAAGTTTGGTGTGGTTAAGTGAATTTTGTTAGAAATCCTGAAGAAACTGTTTCTTCTTCTTTCTTCAAAGGCTGCGTTCCTAGTACAAGCCTGGTCACAGTGGTCGTTAGCAGTTCCCAGGCATACCCAACCACATTTACATCGGCAAAGCCCAAAATCATGATGGCTTCTCAAGCTGTTCCTCTCTCTGTTGTCACAAATGGCACAAAACACGACTCGTCTAAATGGGATGGTCAGAAACTAGTTGTTTTCCTTCTGTTGTATTTGACTTTTCCCCCCTGCACTTGTGTTGATTCTTTTGTCTTGTTTTAGACAAAATGCTGTCTGTAAACGTGTCTTTAGACCATCATTCACCATCTCCCATGCACTCCCATCAGCCAGTCATTGTTCAAGCACCTCCTGCGGGTTATTACAATCCCAGCACATATGAACAGTCGCAACCGACGTGAGTATATATATATACACATCTAGGTATTTGAACGAATGCTCGTTTTACTTTTCTACGGAATGTACGCAACCGAGAAATCGAAAAATTATCAATCTCGATGGCGCATGCTTTTACTTCAAAATATTTTCCGAGAAGGATTTTGTAAAAATGAATGCTCATCTTGCATGAGGTTGTCGTTTTCCTCTTTTATTCTATAGCATCTGTAGCTCTTTTGAATTCGTGCATTTGCATAATATTATTTAATTTTTTTTAAGGGGAATGTTCGTTATGCCTGCACCAAGAAACGAACAGCATTCGCCGGCGACGTCCAATGCAGTTTCGGCATTAAACATGCTAGCAAGTTCGGCAGCAGCCTGCAAGCGACCGTTGAGCGAATCGTTGAACGACAACGATCCCGGCGTGAAGGCATCGAACGGCGGCCCCATCAATAACACTAGCACTAATAACGGCAGCAACAGTTACGGCAAACGGGAGGATAACACGGGGTCCGAGCCAAGTAGTAAGCGTGGAAAAATTAGCGACTATTCTGTCGAATCAAACTACGAGACTGAAAAATGAGCCAAATTATAAAAAAAAAGTTTAAAGAATGACAAAAAAGATATAAAATAATATACACCCAAAAATCTATGATGAAAGAAGTGTATAAAGTTAAATAGCCACTTCACTGATAGATAAAACGATAAAAATATGAAGCCGCAAGCAGGTTGCAACATCGATTCCTGCGTTAAAACAAGGCATATTAGTGACTAAGATTGAAATGTTAGTACAACAGAAGACTGGCCAAAATTTTACTGAAACCTCTACCATTACACTCCCACTTGCAAACGCTCGTTATAATTTTTTTTTTTAAATTACTTTGTTGAAATATTTGCACATTTCGATCCAGAAAAATGTCAACATCCGACCCTGGCTGGCAGAGACTGAAACCTTTAGCCTGCATGTTCTTTATCCTCGTAGGTTGAAAGCAATTTAGTAAACTGCTAATCCAAGGTTTATTTCACCAGGCAGGTTCCATTGTCTGGCATATTATTTTCCTTAGATTTTACGTAAAACAAGAACCGAGTATATTGCAGAATACTAACTTAAGGTTTCCGACTAGCTGCTTTTCCCAATTGTAGATGCATGTAGTTGATAAAGCTTATGCTGAATGTGATATTAAAACATAGGACAAAATAGTCCATGCAGTTCCTCAAACGGCAGGTGCAATTCGGTAGGTTTTTAGTAATCGAAATTTTATGCCCTTTCAGTTTCCTTGACATTTTTTTGGTTTAAATTCAGCTTCGGTTAGTTTTATTTTGATTTCTCAGACTTATTGCTTGGTTTGAGCTGTAACAAGCAATTCGTCAGTGCAAAATGCCACCACCGACTTTAAACTGAGACAAAAATCAGGCATGCACATATCATACTAGATGATGGGAGAGCAGTATATTATACTATGCTATCAGTTTTTTTTAAACATCATTCGAAATTTATACATATGCAGCTGGAATGATGCAATGATTTATTTATCTTAATTTCTGAGCTTGTCTGCAACTTTAATGTGGAGCATTATGAGTTTCTGTCCAGTCTTTTCAATGAAATTTATAACCTACAGCCAATACACTAAATTTGCATAAAGCCCTGTTATAATGGCCATACGTTTCATGGTGTGAACAGTTTTTGATGTCACCGTTGTGTTGCCGAGGCCGCATTGTCGCATATCAAAAATGTTGATGCACGACATTGACTTCGCTCAAATACAGTGCGGCATTTGGACTACTTTTTACTCTTCTACTTTTTAAATCTTCAAACTTTTAATGAGCATTAACTCGGAATATTGTACCTGATTTGTTTTTTCGTAGATTACATTCATTTTCTCTCACGCACTTCGTAAACTGTTTTCTATGAGCGCTTCCTCAAAGCTATGGCAGCATTGGCAAACATGACGTAATATGCCAGAAAAAGAACGACATTTTAACCGTATCGTGTTAAAGCCCCGTTCTCACGGAGCCAGTAAAGTTACGACATTGATCTCCTAAAATGTCATGATTTCTGTCGCCACGGCTTTACCTGTTCACACAATGAGATGAAAATCTCGTTCTTTTTATGATATATTACGTCATGTTTGCCAATGCTGCCGTAGCTCCAAGGAAGAGATTATAAAAAACCAGAGTTAATAATTATTAAAAGTTTGAAAATGTAATTTCATTGTCTAAAATAGTCCAAAAGCAGCAGCAGTGTTTTGGAGCGACATTAATGCCGCATATCAAAACTTTTTGATATGCGACAATGCGGTCACGGCAACGCGACTGTGACTTCGAAAATTGTTCACACGATGCAACCTGGTGCCATGACAGGAGTCGCGGCTTTATTGGCTCCGTGAGAACGTGTCTTAAAGCTGTGGCAACAGATGTCATGGCATTTTAGAACATCAATGCCGCAACTTTACTGGCTACGTAAAACGGTGCTTTAGGGATAGACATGGATCCCTCGGAAATTCATTCCTAGATTATACATGTGACCGTCTATTGTTGCTAGTTAGTCAAGGTTAGAATCAGGCGGTCAGCCAGCCACCAAGTTTCGACAATGAGCATATCTTTTATTCCCTGAACATACTGGATAATTTTGTTGGCCTACGTTATTAAATCTACGTATTTTTTTTTTGAAAGGTTGCACCGTTTGAGGCGGCTGTCGTATATCTGGTTTTAATGGAAATCCGTAAATTCCATTGAAATAAAAGATCCTACGTCGGAGCAGTATGAATAACACAATCTGAACTACTTTCTATTTTTAGCGAGCACATGACGATCCCATCATATCTTTACAGGACCATTACTTTAATGCATGCGGTCATCTTTTACTATCAAATGCTATTACCATGCGCATCATGCGAATTTGCCTGTTCACGACCCGTGGACAGTTCCCGATTTCCTCCCATTGTAAATTCAGTCGTATTCGTGCCAGTCTTCTGAGTATTATTGCCATATTTTTATCTGCCAATTTTTTTCTCAGGCAGTGGTTTCACAGGTGACTTCCAAGAAGTTGCTACCACGCATATAATGTATATTATAGTAGATTTTTTTCCCTTCATCATTGCAGTAACCATAGTGTATCGCTATCATTGGCCAAATGACTAGAAGCATGCCACTAAACATACTTTTAATTTTTATTGAAGCTAGTTTTGCCACAGAGTAAAATCGCAACCACAGCCGTGGCTCGTTGTCACTAGCCGCGAGATTGCAAACTAACACCATCCCTATCTCATCCAAAAATGCGATTGCCGCTTTGCTCGACTTTTTGCTACAAACCGATTGCGCGGCTTTTATGGCGAGATCATGACTGCCTCTTCTGATGGTCCATAACTAAATTTGCTCATTTGACCTTGTTTTAAACTCGGAAGAAGTTAAAGAAGACCCGCGCTTTTGTCATGTTTCTTTTGCAAAATTCTAACGTGTCCATTTAAAATGGAGGAATTGGAAGAAACGAAACTAATCGAAGTAAACTTGTTTGATGTTTTATTGTATTTATGTATCAGAAAGGTATAAATCTGGATATGGACGAAAGTAGACCTAATTGGAAAATACTAAAAATATGCTTTTTACAAACTAAAAAATTTTGATGTCATGGCTTTTTAGTAACGAGCAATCGGATGGCATCCATCAATGGTGTTTGTTAGATTTTTTGCGACACCATTTCATGACATGGAAAGTTAGTAATATAATTGTTGAAATTTTGAATGATAATTGTGAGAAAATATTACATGGATTTCAAGGTATCTATAAGGCAGACAGTAAATTGATGCAAGAAGTGGAAAATAACGTTTTAATATATTTTCTATTTTATGATAATGGTTTTGATTTTTTTCCACCTCGATGATAAAGCATGCACGAGCATAAGATGTTTTAGGTAGAATTTGAGCATATTTTTCGTAGCAATGCTAGCATGCTTATATTAGAAAAGATCCATGGGAATTTTCTCTCACTTATTGTTCTTAAAACATATACCATTGGCATACGTTTTAAAATTGCATTTTTTTTAGAAATCAAATTTGCATATGAAAAATACGTAAAATGTGTATAAAGCTCGTACGTTATTTTCCCACGTCTTCAAAAAAAATTTCAATGAATTGTGATACACAAATTAAAAGCGCTCGAAAGGGGAAAATTTGATGCAATCTATCGTATTCGAGTCGCGTTGCATTTTGCGTGGTGCTCTCGGCGAGATACAATCTGGAAAATTTGAACTTTTTACCTTGCTCTTATTTTTGCAAAGTAATGTCTTCACCATGACAAGTTTTTGACGAGATCTTTTATATTTCACTGTTTAAAAATTGATAACGATGGGAGATTGTGGTGTTGCGCTTATCCTCGTTGTCGTTTAGTTCGATCATTACTATTTTATTTTGGATGATGTGAGGTGAAAATCAAGTTTGTATCATCCCAATTTTTACTTTATCCAGGGAAAATAATTTCATTTGCCATTAAAGGTTGTAAGGCGTAGCAATACATCCTTAATGCAAGGCGGAATTATTTTACTGTATTGTAAAACTGTAAAATTCAACTTTTCCTTGCTTTAAGCATGGTCATTAAGTATGATGGTCCAATAGCGAAACATTGTTTTCTAATACAATTTCATAAATCGTTCTTTTTTTCTCTGTTGTGCTGGCAAATGAGGGCATGAAACAGGATCTTGATTCTAGTCGTGCTCTTATCTTAACTCTGCGAAGTTAAAGCGTCCATTCTGATCATTGTAAAAGTTGCAAATACTGTAATCCATCAAATATACCAACTGTTCTACCTACATTTCTGTCTAATTTTTACTTCTCATTTCCATTCATGTCATGTTGCAAGAGTTAAGAATTGTCTCAAGTTTCGTTATCGTTGGTTTAACCTGAAGCCGTTATTTTAATGAACAATTTTTGTTTGTTTGTTATAGTTATTAATGATTTTTATTTTCATCCCAACACCCGTGCTAGATAAAGCTTAGCCGTAAATCCCATAGTTCTGGGTTCCCGTCCGGAAACCCAGTTTTCTTCAATTTTTTTAACGATCATGCGAGGGAGCAGTTGCCGCGTAGAGTGATTTGTCGGATTCGAAGATTCTAGTAAAGCTCGGCATAAGGAAAATTCCGCACATTTGACCTAACCCGAATTTTGCTAAATATTTGGGTGAGCGGAATTTTCTTTATGCGCAACTTTGCAGTCATCGTTTTCAAAATAGTATTTGTGGTGCCATCTATGAGTTAGGTTCTATTAAAAATAGCAAATACATGAATTACACTTTAACGCACTGAGAAATAAGTTTCTGTAAAATGTTTTTCAATTTAATTTCCTTTTGCATTGCATGACAAAAATTGTTTCTGCTCTGTGTCAACACTTCAAAATTATCTGCAAGATTGATTTCTAGTTTTAAAAAAATGCTTTATTTACAGGCTCAATTGCATTAAACATGTTCACTGTTTCAACACTTATTGCAGGACGGCTTTTGTCTTAGTTGTGCAGAAGGAATCTACATGTATAAATGCATCAATATTCAGACTTATTCAAAATCATCAATTTCACAAATTTTCTAAAGCGACCCACGATTTTTTTTAAAAAAGACGAGCTATTTTGCGCACCACGTACTGGATAAGGCCATTTTTTGCAATGTATTCGAGTGGTTGATTTGTTTCATCGTGTACATTTGTGTTGTGTAACGTGCATTTTGTTAATTGTGTAATTTTTGAAATTCTGTAAAGAATCGCGAGTGTACAGCTAATGCTAGTTTCGTGGGTGTGTTTGTGTGCGTGCGTGTGTGTGTGTATGTCATCTACCGAACAAATGTGAAACACAGTGCGAATGAATGCAAAACACTGTTCTCGATCGATGAAATTAGTAATTGGTCGAAATTGCTGATACATATTGCTGGCTGTTAAAGAAATTTCTGCTTGTTAAGTTGCTCAAAGTATTTTAATGGCAAATAAGATTGCGTTGTACCTGTGAAAAATAAAAAGGCAGGTATCGTATCTATACCTAATGTTAGAACAATGTTAATTTTGGGTAATGCGGGACTCTATAGGAGCCTGGGATTTTGTAGGATTCTCCTTACCAAGATATTACAATGGATGTTAAAATTTGTACCAAAATAGTTTTTAGGAAGACTGGAGATAATTTAAAGCTTGAATCTTTTTGAAACCCTGGCCAACAAATGAATGATCTTTATAATTTTTTCATTACAAAAATTAGTTTATTGAACCGGTCTAGATATAAAAAGTGTTCCGAAAGATCAGAACTTAATACTTTTTATTTAGAAATGTTGTCTAGATCGCAGAAGATTAATTGTTATAAATTTTAAATATATTTTTTTTATTATTTTGGACAACTTCTGATTTTTTTAACATTTGTAAAAACAATAATTTAGAAAACTTCAGTTTGCGCTTTATTGGTAAAATATGAAACTCCATGTTTAATTTTATTTTACCAATATAGTGGACTAGGCGTCCCATATGGTGTATATGTATAGGCTACCCAGTTCAATTAGAAGAGTTTGTACAAGTTATGCTTGATTTTCACTACGCCGAATTCTCGGTCGGCTCGGCGTAGTAAAAATCAGGCATTACAGCTAGTTTATAAATGAAATTTTTTTTAAATTTATGTACAGTCCATAAAGTCTATAATTAGTATTAAGAATAATAGCAGACATCCTGAATAGTTCTGCTAGCGTAAGGTTTAATTTTTTTTTCTAGTTTTTAGCATCCTACAATCAAAAATGGATTTATGGGACGCCCTGTATATGCGAACCACCATATTTTACTTAGTCGTATGCTAGCGCCCTCTAGCCCCGGTTTTCAAGACACGAAATTTGAATTTTTATATCTAAAAGTGTAGTTTATTCACTTTTAAATCCATTTTTACATTTTTTAGACAATTTTGATAAATTAAATACATCCAAAAGGTACAGTTTCAATATATAAAACTCATAGCGCTTAAAATATACTTACAGTCTAGCTATAAATACCCATGCAATTATGAAAATTTATTTGAAATCAATGGATATAATGTACATAATCAATGATGATGATTTTAATGAAAATTTATAATCAATAAATAAACAATTACAGCTCTAAATGTAATTGATCTGACGTTAGCTTTCCCTGATCTAAATTCCATAGAAAAGATCATTCTATAAGATCATTCTATTGGTCTTATTAATTGGTTTTATCATTCTATTGACAATTAGGTCTTATTAATTGGTTTTATCATTCTATTGACAATTAGGTCTTATTAATTATATTGACTGGATCATTAGGCAATAAATTAAAAAAGTTCAAACAAATAAAACAAGATTTTTCTATAATCCTATTGTCAACAATAGAAACCAATGGGCCAAAAAGCAATAAAAAATCATTGAATTTCTCTATTGATTTTTTGACCAGGGTTGATTTAATTTTAATTAAATTTTATCGTGCAAACAAAAACAAAAGAACGCCTGAAACAAGGGTTAAAACACCAAACTTCATGTAATTTTTCTGCATTGTTTTATTGAATGAAATTTTAGTATAATCATCATTATGAAGTTGAAAAGAATGCTGTAAAACAGCTTCCATTGCAAGTCTCATAGGTAACCAAGGCAACAGTATTCAGGTATACATGCGATATGGACCAATCAGAATCCACGATCCCGTCACATGACTGGGCATTTTAAGCTCCTCCCCCTTCAGTTTCTCCTTGTTGTAGACTTTTTAGTAGTCTCCTATCGTTGTGTGTGTTCGTGTTTCTGGAATTGCTCTGATATTCGGAGTTAAAACTCTGAAAAAAGTGGAAAAAACTGGGTCTAAACACTGGAAAATGGAAAGCGACACTCGGCAGCCTTCTACAAACATCGCAATCTCTTCAAAATGATCGCGTATCGTGTCTAAAACTTGTTTCTTAGCAACGGCGTGTCTACGCTATTGGTCGCTGGGGTTTGGCAGCAGGATTTAAGTTCGTTTCGGGACTCAAAAAGTAGTAGTCTGTGTAAAAAATCTTCGCTAAAAATTCCGGGAGTTTTATTTTTCGGATTTCCCTGTGATGTTCGTTGATTCCAGGTGAGAGTCGTCCAGGTGAGCTAAAGTCGGAGATGCGGTCTATTTGGGTCCGTCCAACGGCTTGGCCGACGTGGACAGGGACGCCAAATTCCATTCCCACCAAAAACAGAAATTCCCCTCACGAGGAGGAGTGCTTTTCTAGGAAGATGGGATCTAGAAGGATGAGGAGGGGGTTAAAGCCCGGGACTCTATCTTGGAATTACGATTTTCGAAGTTCAACAGGTGCACTTTATGTCGGACTACTGCTGGCCGTTACCTGCCTGTTCCAAAATGCTCTTGCAGGTAAGCTACACCTTGTAGGCCTAAAGGGTTGATACCTTCTTGTACAATTTTTTTTTGGATTGATTTTAAGGTCGATTTTCTGGAACCCTTGAGACCATGGTACCTCTGTGCCAGAAACCACGATTGATATACATGTACAATACCTGCTTTGAGGCTAAGATTTTGCTTCATTTTAGGCTATGTCAGAGTGTCTGGAGCAGGTGTGCTCTACCTTTTTTTAGCCGCGGGCCAACAAGTCATTAAGAAAATTGAACTGTGGGTCTTTTTTGCAAAGATATCTAAAACATGTGTTGTACGCTTGACCTTTGCCAATTTTAATTAATCAGGGTTATACACCAAAACCTGTAAATAGCGTCCCTCTAAATAGCGAAACGGGTGTGTATGTATGATCAACACTTTAGCTGAACCTGCAAATAACACTCCCTTCAAGTAGCGGACCTTAGACTGCAAACACTTTTAACTGCTTGTTTTAAACTCAACTGCTTAATTACGCAATGAAAATATACACCAAAACCTCAGAATACCGCAGACCATTAGTGTCTATTTTATACCACTGATTTGTGTTTAAAACAAACAATTGTCTGGAGTCAAGGGCTTTCACGAAATGTTCCTTGGTTCAAAAATGGCCCGCGGGCCACAGGTTGAACACATCGTGTCTAACCTTTTGATATTGTATTTGCACATGGATGTGTCATTTGCTTAGAGAAATTCCTGTTACATGTAGGAGGCTAGGTAAACGAAGTGCATCTTGGTGCTGAAGAAACCCATATAGCCATACAGTAGAACCTGCCTAAAAGCATGCTTTTGGGACCAGTGAAAAATATGCTTTCAGGCTAGCTCATCTGCACATTTGGGTCCCAAGTCCAGTCCGGTACATTTTATGCTTTTAGAGAGGATATTTTTTACACAGGATGCTTTTAAACAGGGTCTACTACATGTGTGTAGATGTGGTAATTTCATTAACGTTTAGGCATCGATGCATAAAACGTTTCAATGGGCATTATATACTTGCGTGTTACATAATCATAATAGATTCCCACTTTTTGTAAGCTCACACCGGATGTATTAAGGAGTTCTGAGAGTTTTCCAGAAAAACTTTCAACATGCAGCAGCAACATTTTGAGAAAAAATAAAGTGGAACCGGTTTGCAGAAACAAGAGCAACTTGTCAGGAATTCAGGAATTCATGAATACACTTTCACTCGAATGCAATCTGAAAGTTGTACCAAATACGAAAATATGTTGTGGAAATCATTCCCAGAGCCTTTGATTGCAAAATACGAAAGTGAGGGATGGAAAGCTTTGTAACATGGCATATTTTAAAAAAAAAGGGGTTAGTGTCAATAAAGGTAAGCTCGGGTTGTATTTTGGGTATAAAAAAACTCATTTCTCTCAAGTGTTTGTGCACCTTTAGGAGGTCGTTAATATTTACCAATTGGCGAGTTTTCTACAAGCATAATTTACAACTGGTGTGTGTATTTGCTAAAAGGCGGTGAGAACAGAGCTGCATTAGATTAGATTTTCTGGAAACGAGATGCTTTCTGTATATTGCATTACTGTGCGGTTAGTAGCCCATGCTGCCATGCACGGTTTAGGTTTCTCCATTTTACACTTATTGCATTACTCAAATGAGGTTCATATGCCATGAAACAAAATTCTACCATTCTCCCTCGGCACTTAATTTGCACTCATTTGGAAAACTTTTCATTAAATCCTTTAAAAATCGCATTCCGTCTTTCACAGTGCACATGTGCAGAAGTAGTAATTAAGGCTAGCTTGTCTTCACACTCAATTAGGTTGACTAATTTAAATGAAATATGACCCAGTTTTAGGAATCGGTAAAAAAGGCAGTGTATAGGGTTAATTGTACCAACCTCGCTTGTTGGTTGCAGCCCGTTAGTGTTTCAATGCTTTGAAACCAATGACGTGCCATATTGCAATGTATAATGTGGGTTTTGAACTTCCACGGAAACCGGTTCCACGAAGAATGTTAGGGGCAGAATTTTTGGATAGGACGTGATGAGTCATTTTCTAATGGGAAAGTCGTGTTTGTGGCTTCTCATTTTTGAACTTGTTGTTATAGTCCGGTTCCCTTGGAATTGGGCTTTCAAATGTGTGGAGCTTAAGCTTTCGATTTATGTCACCAGTAAGATTAAATGCCTACGTGTGACCATGCCACTGTTGGAAACTTTGGGCGTGTTTGTGTTGGATTCTTATAGGTTTAATGACTTGCATAAGGGAGGTAACATAGTTCACCTAATTAAACTCTTAAATTTATGCACCATAAGTTACCCGAGGAATTGAAATGCACAACCCCAATCATAATTGGGTACTTGGGTTGGAATTTGCATAATTAAGCCTGGTCTACACCTAACGTTTTGTAGTTTATTTTGCTTGATCATGCTTGACGACAAAGTAAAGAATTTGATCAGGTTTGCCGTCAATTGAGGTATACCTTAACGAAAACGATAAACACACTATTACGCATGCGCATTAATAACGTTAAAGTGTTTGTCGTATGGCATTTAGTGCATTTAGCATACATGTACATGATTGATGTTTCTCTATAATAACCGCATTTGGGAAGAGCGCCGTAAATGACGTTGTGCATGTATACATGTAGCCTACGATCACGTTAAACTAATGAAGTTGTCGTCTCCCCTTAATAGAGGGATTGAAAGGTTTCCTTTAATCTTAACGAGAACGATAAACACGCTATTACGCATGCGCATCAAAATTTTTCCATTTATTTTTGCAGTGTTAGAATGCAATAAGCCTACACTTTTCATACATGTATTTGTAATATGTATACATGTACGGAATTTAGGCCTACAGTGTAATTTGTCAATTTGTTTAATCAGTTTTTAAATTCCACACATTTGAGTATGTGCAAAAATATTGTTTCCTTTAATGTCCGGAAATACATAGGCCTACATGTAAGCCTGCATTTGATATAACTTTTGATAATTACTGTACATGTATATGAAATAAGCAATTTTCGGAAAATTATTGTGGTTATGGGAGGTGGTCTTTGAAAATTTAAGACGTATAAGCCTTGAAATATACATGCATTTTTCCCAGCAAATTTGCTGGCCACATTGTTTACTTAAGAAATGTACATTAAAATAAAATAAGGAGAAGATGGTGGAATGTTGGTCCTTTAACAAAAACTCAAATATTTGCCTCCATTTTCTTCTTCAAGAAATGTACTTAAAGTTATCTAACTTAAATTGACATGCTCAACAATCCAAGTGCATGTCGTAAAGATAAACGACTTGTGTTAATGTTTACTTTATTTTCAAACAGTTCATGCTCATTATAATATCTCAAGACTGATTTTCCAGTTTGGAATTCACACCGGTATTTTTTTCAATATTCCAAAACCCTGAATTCAAATTTCTGCATTTCAATACCAATTCTTAACAGCAATCTGTAACATGTAGAATTGCAGCAGCTGCTTTCCTGTTTATAAATTTTTGTGATGTAAGCCTATAGCTGTTCTGTGTTAAAAATTCAAGCTTAGTTATAGCCAAGGCCTATTAACATAGCAAACAAAAGAACCCATACATGTCCTGCGCCTCTGCCCTACCTAAAAATACTTTTCCCTCCCTTGGAATATCATGAATATTTTTTTTTTGTAGGATGGTTCTTAAAATCCACATTTGTGTTGTATTGCAGGATGTCAATTGGTCCCATCTACCTGTTCAGTTATTATCCTGCCGACATGCCAAAAATAAGAATAATAAAAATTTTATGGCCATGAAAGGGCAATATACCTATAAAACGTTTTGTCCATTTCGGACTCTTATTATTGAACGGTGGACGACAGTATTTGGCACGATGTTTTTGTTTAAATCCGGTTAAACCATTTTTTGACTCGGACGTTGTCACAAAATGTTTTTTGTATAGCTAACAAAAAAAAAATTTTGTGATAGCCTATACGAGTCACAGACTCACAGTGGGGTTGAGGATTTGAGTCTTTTTTGGAACAGGATATGTTTTGGGGTGAGGCACTGAGGGGTAATCAGTTGTGGGGTTTGACACCATGGTTTATTTTTACCTCAACTCACTGGACTGTTAGCCGATCCAGTGATCTTTGGTCCTTGTCTGGGTTCCAGTTTTAAGACCTATATTTTAATTTAATTTCAGTATTGAATTTCAAACAGCTCAGAATTACGTTCACTTGTTAAATTGTACGCAAAAAGGACTTATAGCTTATTAACCCTCTGGATCGAGCAAGCCCTATACCTGCAACGCTAAAATTAAAAAAAAAACATGAATTTGAAAAAATTGTTCAATATAGGCCTAATATTGAGCAATTTTTTTCATTAATTTAATTTTATAAGTTATGGAGAAACTGGATTTTGGAAATTTAACATTGTATGTAATGTATAAGGCTTGCTCCATAGGGTAATGAGCCTTAAAGGAATGCGTTTTAATACTACAAACAAAAATTGTTAAAACACGTGTAGGCCTAAGTGTCTTAACAAAATGGGCGGTTTAAATTTCTAGTGATCACTTTCAGTATTGCTTTCAGCATTGATTCAATTCAGTTGGTGAACACAATAGTTAATCTTGTTCAGCTTTGTGTGAACAAGACAAAAGAGTGAACTCAATAAAGATTAAGCAGTTAATGAAGAACATGTTTCGATTCATGTTTTCGTGATTGCCAACATTAGGCTTCTTCACGCGAGCGCTGTTATATATGAGTACTACTTATTTGTATACTTTTAACACACAAGTAGTGCTTATTCGACGACTATGAATTCCGGCCTTAAGCATAATTAGAAGCGCGCATGGTCAGCGCATGCGCACATCCAATTACTCGGGAAAAGCGTTGCCAGCTTGTGCTAAACAGCGTTCGCGTGAAGGAGCCTAGTGTGCAATTTAAATTTAGCACCTTGCTTTCGCTATAAGAAGATGCAGATGGTGCTGACGTCTGGACGATAGTGAATTAAACATACATGTTTTTATTTAGGTTTCCCAACAGACTTCGAATTAATTGTCAGGGAAAGCGAGTTAGTTTTAAATAGTTTGGGAAATTAAGCATAGGCTACATGTATATATGACATTGTATTTCCAATGTTGAATTTCCAAACACAACAAAGCAAAAAAAAAAAAAAAAAACACATGGGAATTGCAATGTGCATTTTAGGATTCGTTGAAGTGGTAAAGCCGAACATGGACCTGTATTTAACGACACAAGCCATGTCTAATTAGCCTGCCGTGGTCGTAATTAACCAAACATTAACTCATTGTGTGATTTTGAATGCTCACACGAGAACGTTTTTTGCATGCAATGCAGCATTTTTTAGTGCTTCACAAATCTAGTTTTGTGTGTGCTTCCCGCCTGAATATTCGAGTTGAACGACACAATGCACGTTTTTAATTGGACGTGATAAAAAGTCGAAGTAATTACATGTTATTATCAGAAGCCCGGCTCCAAGTGAATTCTTCAGTGTCATTAACAAAACGAGAATGTTATCTTTACCGACTTTCCCCTGTCTTCTTTTTGCAAGGGTTTGTGACATTGAAATTGGACCTTGTTGTCTGCCATGGCTGTCCCTCCTCCAACTTCCCAAACTAATAATAATAATAATAATAATAAAATAATTATGACGAATGGACGAAAATAGACAAGGATGAATTCAATTCGCCATGTATGGGGTTTGGCATGCAACTAATCATCCGATAGAGTTGAACACTCTAAAATGCTGTTGTGGGAGGGATCCATGTGCGTGCCCACGAATACAAACTTTTTTTTATTTAAAGGTGTTTCAGTTCCTGTTAAGAAATTCGGCAACAGGTGTTCGAGATCGATTTTTAAGTCAGGTGGAGCCATATTAGTCTCGCCAGGTGAGGCTCTTTGGCCCGTCCGTCAACCTGTGTAACCTAGCTGTGTAGGGTGGAATTGCTATGTGAAGTACACCAAAAAAAAAACCACAGCTTTTGTTGGCGAAGGATTTCACTGGTAAACCATGCAGAACGGCACAGAAAATGGTCCGCAAGATTCTGAACCTGCATGTTGATGAAATTCTCCCTTTTATTGTAAACCCTTCGACCTTATCCCTCAATTCCCCTCTCTTTGGACACTTTTTTTTTTTCATAAAAAGTTTCCATGATTTACCTGTTTTCCTATACAGGGGAAGGTATATGGGACTGATGTTATAGGGCGACAGTGATACAAATCTTTGTCATTTGAGGATTACACAATTTAGGCATCAATTTAGGCACATTTAAAAAAAATAAACAGGTGCAGTACAAAAATTTATCTGTAGATGTGATATGCACATGTAGTAATTTCCTAGTAATAATCTGCAGCCTTGGCATATAACTTTAATTTTTTTTATTGAGTATAATCTCATGCGGGTTGAAGGGATAAATGCGAGCCACGAATTTTGAAACATCATAACTATATCTAGTACATTATTTTCATAATAAATAATTGGTGCTGTGGCCAAAACACACCGGTTCTACAACTATAGGGACGGTAAAGGCTCAGTTTGAATCACTTCAGTCAGGTCGGCATAAGGCCCCCGGCAGTACAAGTATTAAACATTGTACAAAGCATCGCCCTTTTGGCCGAAGAAAGGAAACTGTTGAAAAACTTCTTGGATGATTTGTATTGTTATTATATTTTTTAGACTGGTCTCTTTTCGACCCAGCAATCATGTCATTTCACCAATGGCGTCATGCACGAAAAGCATGTACGTCAGTAAGAAAGAATTTGCTCACATCCGCCCACAGTTTTCAACGTTTTGTAACATGTGTATCTTAGTTATTATATATAATATAGGGTTCCTTATAATAAACTCGTATTTATAGGGTTTATTCTAACTTGATGAATTTAATTAAAGCATTATCCTTCCTGATTTAGTTTTTTTTAATGCAGCGAATTTTCATGACTAGTCATTATAGTGTTATATCATGCCTAATAAATGTGATTTGAAAATGCCACATTTTCCTATGGGAATTATTTAATTATTGCTCATATAATTAATGCTTTTTTTTTATCCAACACGAAACCTTCCTTGTTGGTGCATAGTATATTGCACTAAATGTAATATCGATCTGAAATCACGTTTTAAATGAACGGACCTACATTAAACTGTTGAAATATTTGCATATTAGACTTTCAATTAATTTCATGCAAAACATAATAGATCATTTGTAGCCTAGTTTCTCAAACAAATATTTCCTACGTCGTATGAAGGTTAGTTGTCATAAACATTTCTGAAATATTCAGCTATAAATTCATAGAAAGTGGCCTAGTTTTTTAATGCAATTCCTACAATGTTTTGCAAAACAATTATGGAATTGGTTAACTAAGTTTTCACATTGGAAGTGGTGTTACTCAGTATAGAAAGAGATGGATTGATAAAGCATTAAGAGATTATTAGTAACCCACATTTTTAACCCTCACAAATTTCTAAACTAAATTTGCAGACTTTGTGGCCTCTTATAGTTTTCTGAGGATTTAACATTGAATGTGCCATCCTATAGACTATAGTCTGCATGGTCACGGATTTTGTCTTGTTTTGATAAGGACAATTAAATTATATATAATTTGTCCGATCCTTATTTTAAATTTCAATTTGAAATTTGTTGTGCATGTGCACGTGTGCAACTCGATCCTTTCAGTGGATTAATATTTGTTCTCAAGCCATATTGTAACGGCGCTTCATTAACATCACGTGTTCAGTGGTCAATCATATCGTAATGGCGCTTCATGCATTGCCGTCACTGTTATTGCTGGTTTGCAAGTTTTGTTTTTCATTCTTCTTAAATTTTGTGAGGAATTTGTCCGATTTTTAGTCAAAGACAACATAGAATTAGTGACCGCGGATAATATTTCAATAAAAATTCTCCATGTTGTGCTAAAAGTGTATTGTTCATGTCACTTACAGAAAAGTCTTAAAAATCTATTGTTAAAGGGTTAATTGAAAAAAAAAAAAAAACAGAAAAAAGCTAAAATCCAGTGTTGCTTTTTTTAAACAAAAGTATCCAAAATGACATTGCTAATAGTCAGTTATTGAAGGGTTGATTGTTTCAGTAACGTTCACCTATACAAAAATGCAGCGTCGTAATGTATAGCAAGGCTTATGTCAAATACTAGCTTGAATGGGCCACCTAAGTCGAATGTTAACACAAAATGTCAGACACCTTGAATGGGCCTATAGGCCTACTTACTATAATCTTTAGAAATTGAAACTCAAAATCTTCTGGTAAAAACAATATCGCGTTACCCCCAACAGCTATTATATCTTTATATAGGGTCCTAATGGCCCTCGGCGCATCATAAACTAGAACCAGGGTTATAAAGCATATATACGATTATTATCTCCAAGACCGAAATTTTTATTCAGGGTTTTTTCACGGGCCATCTGCTGGCAAACCAACGATTATTTAACGGTAGGATGTTTTGTTAAGGAAGCATTAAAGCAACAGGAGACCTGAGGACAATGATCGTCTCAGAACAATGGCAAGTCCAAAGTTGAATTGTTTGTTATTGGAGGCGTTTGGGACGCACTTGCATGGACTGAGGGCAACAGACTCGCCTTCTTGCCTCACAAAAGGTGCGGCTGGAAGGAGGGGGGTCAGAGGGCACAGGATGCATTTCTGATGGGGTAAGAAGCTTAATCCAAGAATGGATTGCAGATAGTTGTTTTCTCGCGTCCTGCCAATAATTGTTGTGGTTTTACGAAACGCTAGCTTTATAGGTAACGAAAGTTAGCCTCGTTTTGTCTTTGACGACGATGGAATTCAGCTGCCCCGATTCAGACGGTTGCACATGGGGATAAAGCTCGAAAAGTCGAGGAAAGTTTGCACGGCGATTATCTCGTGGCGTAAACAATCGTCTTGCCTAACCCCCCGATAAGTTATGTCCTATTTGTTACGGCTGTTTGTTTGGATTAAGATTTGATGGGGATTTGAGCACGCCGAATTGACGCTCTATATTGTCTTGAAGTGGCTAAAGTGATTGAAGTGCTGAATAGTCCGCGCTGTATATACATGTAGTCTTTTGTCGTGAACTGATAAGAGAACAACCGCTAAAAGCCAAAGTCTTGATGTCATATAAAGTAGTTGAAAGTCAAAATCATGTCTTAAAGTAGCTAAAAGCCAAAGACATGTAGTCCTGAAGTGACTAAAAACCAAAGTCGTAAAGTCCTAAAGTGGCTGAAAGTCAAAATCATGATGTCTTGAAGTGGCTAAAAACCGAAGACATGGAAGTCTTGAAGTGATTATAAGCCAAAGTCATGTAGTGATTATAAGCCAAAGTCATGAAGTCCTCAAGTAGCCAAATGGAAAGTGCTGAATCGTTTGTTGTGCACAGACGTGAATTAATAGAGGGATTGTGCAGGTTTCCTTTAATCTTAAAGAAAACGATAAACACACTATTACGCATGCGCATCAATAATTTAAGCGCCGTAAAAGTCGTTATGCATGCTCATCAAAGACATTGTAGTATCATGTTATACTTATGAAACTGTCGTGTCTCCTCAACCACTAACCCATTAACGTCGTCTCCACAAATGCGCATTGGCATAAAACAGTGCTGCCAATATCGTCAAGATAAAAGGGAAACTTGCTGAATCCCTTTAATAGAGGGATTGTTTCCTTTAATCTTGACGACATTGACAATATAGCATAGCCTACTGGGTTTTTTTTGCCAATGCGTTTGCGTGGGGACGACGTTTATGGGTATATGGTTTAGGGGAAACGACAATTTCATTAGTTTAACGTGATACCACAACGTCTTTGAAAAGCATAACGACTTTTACTGCGCATATAACTTATACATGCGCATGCATAATAGTGTGCTTATAGTTATCATCAAGATTAAAGTATACCTGTTAATCCCTCTGATAACAAACAATGCAGTCTATAAAAGCAAGCTATTAAAAACATGTTTTGTGTATAACCTTTGGAAATTTTGTGTGGTCAATTTAAATAACCGTCATTTACTTAATAATTGCATTAATTTCCTCTTATACTGTTAGCCATATCATAACAGTGCTAATTTTTAGGATGATATGAAGTGGCTGAAATCTAAAAACAGAAATGGCTAAATCGCTGTATAATCCAAGGCGATCCATTCAGCCATGCATTAGCCGCATATATTTATAATTCCAAGATTTGTGTTATAGTATCGATATGAATAAAAACGATAAAAAGCGTATATCCTGCATGGCAGTCGTAAAAGACAGAAAGCGATATTAAATTTGTAAGTTAAAAAGAGGTGATAAAAAGATATCGTAAAAGCCAAATTGCACCATTGTTGAGAGCTGGACCATTCTGAATTTGATATTAGCAGAATCGTCAGTTGAGGAGGTGCTCAAATATCTAAACAGAAGATTTTTTTATGTACACGAGAGATGTTTCGTTTTATTTTGAGCACGACTGAGAATAACGACAAAAGGGAGTTTTAGCATTATTATCGTACTTGCACACATGATAAAGACGATTTTATTAAAAATTGTATGACGTTGCAAAAATCGGAAAAACACGGAAATGGAATTAAACGCAATCCCATGCATGCTATTTCCATTTTTTCTGCAATCCTTAAGGGGAAACTAAACACCCCGTTTCCTATGGGGAAAGCTCTCAGCCAAGTCAGCGACTTGTGTAATTAAAAT
>JAQGCC010001931.1:0-20652 GCA_034698905.1 Xestoiulus laeticollis | reverse complement strand
CGAACATCCAGAGGATGGTTTCGACCATTTATAATATACATACCTCTCATGTATTAGCCTTTCTGTACAACGAATCGCTCGATATAACGAACAAATTGGCTGACACCGACCTTAATGCCTATACATATAATGTAGCCTCTCAGTATAACGAACGCTCTGTATTACGAATCGCTCGATATAACGAACATCCAGAGGATGGTTTCGACCATTTATAATATACATACCTCTCATGTATTAGCCTTTCTGTACAACGAATCGCTCGATATAACGAACAAATTGGCTGACACCGACCTTAATGCCTATACATATAATGTAGCCTCTCAGTATAACGAACGCTCTGTATTACGAATCGCTCGATATAACGAACATCCAGAAGATGGTCCCGACCATTTATAATAAACCTCCTCATGTATTAGCCTTTCTGTATAATGAACCGCTCGATATAACGAACAGAGTGGCTGACACCGACCTTAATGCCTATACATATAATGTAGCCTCTCAGTATAACGAACACTCTGTATTACGAATCGCTCGATATAACGAACATCCAGAATATGGTCCCGACCATTTATAATAAACCTCCTCTCATGTATTAGCCTTTCTGTATAATGAACCACTCGATATAACGAATAAATTGGCTGACACCGACCTTAATGCCTATACATATAATGTAGCCTCTCAATATAACGAACCTTCTGTACATTGTATTACGAATCGCTCGATATAACGAACATCCAGAGGATGGTTTCGACCATTTATAATATACATACCTCTCATGTATTAGCCTTTCTGTACAACGAATCGTTCGATATAACGAACTGTGTTTGGTCCCTACCAAAATGTCCATACTTATCGTGTAGCCTTTCAGTATAACGAACGCTCTGTATAACGAACATCCAATGGCTACTCCCGACCATGCATATATACCTTTCATGTATTAGCCTTTCAGTATAACAAACGTTCTGTATAAAGAACCGTTCGATATAACGAACTGTTTGGTCCCTACCAAAATGCCCATACTTATCGTGTAGCCTTTCAGTATAACGAACGCTCTGTATTATGAACCACTAAATATAACGAACATCCAGAGGCTGGTCCCGACCATAATACATATACCTCTCAAGTATTAGCCATGCAGTGTAACGAACCGCTGGATATAACGAACGGATACCCATATATCAAAATACTCATATTTTTCATATATTACTCTCAGAATATTGAACGCTCTATATAACGAACAGTTCGGCTGGTTCCTTCACTATTTCGTGCTACTAAATAATCCATCCCACTTCTCGTTCGTTATATCGAGAGCCGACTGTGTACAATCCATAAATGGCAATTCTATTACAAAACGAGCCTGGAAAAATCTTCATAAAAATGTCATTAAGCTTGATATGGGGTTCTAGCTCCTAGGCAGAAGCGCCCTGATTGCCGACACAGTCTGACCTCTGACCTGTGACCTCTGACAGTAGCGCCCTCTCCACCCCCAAAAATGACAATTAGGCTGAATAAAGGGGGCTAATAGGGAGTGTGAGAAAGCCAGCATCTTGCAGGAAGTGGGTTTAATTGAGCCAAGGCTGCTATTGGTTGACCGGTTAACCGCTCAATTGGCAATGTCAATTAAGCAATTGATGAAGAGGGTCATGTGACCAAAAAAAGGGCGCTCGCCAGGGGGAGCCACAGGCGCTAAAAAAATACAAATCTCAATTTAGACATTAATATAAAGCCATTCATTAATTCTCATTTAGTCATCTCAGTCTGCATGGGGTCGAGTTCAAGGGTCAAGTTGGGTGGGTGGGTGGGACGTTTTGGGGGTGGCAAACCATTTGTATATTGCAGGGAAATTGTATAGACCTTGAATATATAGGCATTTATAAATAATGCAGTTTGGAAAAGTCAGGGAAATTGGATAAACCTTGAATAGTCAGGGAATTAAAAGAGATGTATTGTGTAAAAGTAAGGGAAATTGAATAGACATTTTATTACATTTTGTAAAAGTCAGGGAAATTTGATACTTTTAATTGTCAGGGAAAAGTGATGCATTTTGCAAATGTCATAGAAATTGGATATATAGACCTTGAATAGTTAGGAAAAATGATGCATTTTGTAAATGTCAGGGAAATTGGATAGACCTTGAATATAGTCAGGGAAAAGAGATTTATTTTGTAAAAGTAAGGGAAATTAAGTAGACCTTTTGATGCATTTTGTAAAAGTCAGGGAAATTGGATAGACCTTGAATAATCAGGAATAAATTATGCATTTTGCAAAAGTCAGGGAAATTGGATAGACCTTGAATAGGCAGCGAAAAGTGTTGCATTTTGTAAAAGTCAGTGAATAGACCTTGAATAGTCATGGAAAAGGGATGTATTTTGTAAATTATAGGGATTGTGTGTATTTTGAATAGTCATGGAAAAGAGATGTATTTTGTAAAAGTATGGGAAATTGGGTAGACCTTTTGATACATTTTGTAAAAGTCATGGAAATTGGATAAACCTTAAATATCCAGGGAAAAGTGTTGCATTTTGTAAAAGTCAGGGAAATTGAATAAACCTTGAATAGTCAAGGAAAAGTTGGTTTAAAAACTGGAAGTTGATAATGCAATTTCTATGAGAACGCTTATTAATGAAGTCTCATATGATTTGTAGCATGTTGTACATTTAGGGGTGGCACTCTTTCCACCCCTCCCACCCCCCCCCCCCCCAAAATTCCTAAAAAAAACCAGGAGCCAAGAAGTGAATTGGCATTGTGCTAAGTCGCCCATGCGTGGACCTCTTTTGATGAATGAGGTGCATGCAGCCAGCGCCGCCTACCCGCAAATTAAAAGACCACCCCCTTAATGGATAATCGAAAAATGAGTTTTAGGCTGGGTGGTCCCAAGGCCCCATGACGTCATCGAGTGCACGTGCTAAAAAACGTAACGTTGAAGATGTTGAAGAAGGAGGAATAGTAATGAACAGTACGTTTGTATTTTTAGACCTGGCTATTGGACATGTGTAAAACATGTAAAAATCATGTTAAAAACATGTGATGGAAATTTTAATATTTGACATGAAAGTCAGGATAATTGACAAAGTTATATAAAAGACGTGGTAAAGACATGTGATTTTGTTGATACATGAAAATATAGCATAGGTTAAACATGTAACGAAAACATGTTACGTGTTAAAATCATGGTAAACTTTTTTATGTGGCAAAAACATGTACACGCTTAAGTGTCAAAAACTAGGAAACATGTTTGGTAACAAAAACATGTTCGGTGATATGTAGGACGCAAACATTTAAGTTACATATACATTGCAAAGGTTTGTTACATGTCAGAACATGTTGTTTATCAAGTGAGAAAAACATGTACACGTTTGTTTTTAAACATGTTTCTCGAAAAATACATGCAAACATGTTTTGGACATGTATACAGACCCAAACATTAAGTTACAAGGAAAACACGCTATAAAGGTTTGTACATGTGAAAAACGTGTCAATACATGTTGTTCATCAAGCGAAAAAAACATGTTAACTTTCGCTACATGTCAAAAACTAGGAAACATGTTACATTGCGAAGACATGTAAACATGTTATGTGACATTAATTTACTTGGAAAACATATTGTAAAGGTTTTTACATGTCAAATACGTGTCAAAACATGTTGTTCATCGAGTGAAAAAAACATGTAAACGTTCGTTACGTGTCAAAAACATGTAAACATGTTCTATAGCGAAGACATGTAAACATGTTTGGTAACATGTAATACACAAAAAAAATTTACTATGAAAACATGACGGTTTTTACATGTCAAATACGTGTTAAAACATGTTCTCCAAGTGACATGTTGAAAACGTGTCATATGATAAGTTGATAAATATTTCTGGTTAAATAACTGTTAACATAGGCTATAATGTGAATTGTAGTTTCCGATTAGGCCACAGATGTCTCTGCTTGAGCATGACCTCCTCCGCCCCCTGGTGTTCATTCCATTGTTTGCTAATCAATCATTGGTTCAATAATTGGTTTTGTCTCTCAATGGTCTTTTGGCTACCTGTTTTTTTTGTGTGTGTTGTGTTTGAGCATACAATCGTCGGCTCAGATGGAAATTTTGCACACGGGGTCAAAGGTCAATATTTACAAGCTCAATTTGGTGTTTATGACAAGTACACCTGTCTGCAGTCGGTTTGCTTAAAAGGTAAACACTTCTTTTCGGCTTATTAATAATGAATGTTAACAGAGACCTTTTTTATCATTGTTTATCCCCCTCCCCCACCCTCACATTAAGGGGAAATGGACGGGGGATTACTTTTACGCTTTTTTCTACCGTTGGGGGCGCCACATTTGATAGTGGATTTTAGCCTGTAGCTCCTGTTTCGTTATGAGCATTTTAGTGAGGTTTTTTCCGTTATATTCAGCGGGGAAAAACACAGATATTACTTATTTACTTTATTTTTCTAGCTTAAGTAGTTTCTGAGATAGGATAAGATTGTTGGGCTGGCTATATATTTTGAGTTATATAATGTAGTGTCCCAAATAATGAGTTTCTCAAATATAATTCTCAAATAACGAGAATTTGTTACTCTATTATATATTTTGCAACTTTTTCTTATAAAAGCTCTTTCTGCCATTAAAATATTTACTCGTGTAATAATTTTATAGGAATTTCCTGTTATAAAAATAGTTATAATGGAACTTTCTGGCATTTTATTAGGGGTACTCAAGTTTATCGTCGGACATCTGAGATTTCGTATTATTTCGTAAACAGGCTCGTGTGTTCTAAAAAAAAAAATCGATTTTCAGTTCTAAAATATATCACGTGCGTTCTAAAAATTGATTTTTAATTCTACAATTCTATCACGTGCGTTCTGAAAATCAATTTTGTTTTAAAAATCGTTTTTTAGTTCTAAAAATTTATCACGTGCGTTCTAAAAATCGATTTTTAATTCTACAAATCTATCATGTGCGTTCTAAAAATCGATTTTGTTCGAAAAATATATCACGTACGTTCTGAAAATCGATTTTTAATTCTACAAATCTATCATCTGCGTTCTAAAATTCGATTTTGTTCTAAAAATCGTTTTTTTAGTTCTAAAAATATATCACGTGCGTTCTAAAAATCGATTTTTAATTCTACAAATCTATCACGTGCGTTCTAAACATCGATTTTATTCTAAAAATATATAACGTGCGTTCTGAAAATCGATTTTGTTCTGAAAATCGATTTTGTTCTAAAAATCGTTTTTTAATTCTAAAAATCTCGATCACGCGAGTTCTAAAAATCCATTTTAGAACGCACGTGATTACACACGAGCCTGTTTACGAAATCTCAGATGTACGATGATGAACTTGAGTACCCCTATTGTTAATTGTTAAATTTGTTAATTTTTCTAGGCATCCCATTTTATATCCCGTAACTTTCTAGTAATAAAATTGTACTAAACTTGTTGGAACTTTCTAGTATAAAAGTATAGCTGCTCTTCCACTTTCTACTGTATGTTGGAACTTTGTTATACAAATAATTAGACAATTTTACTGGTTGGAACTTTCTGTATACTTAAACTTTCCCATAATAGGAACTGAATATACCCTCTGATAGGAACTTTCTGAAGTAGTTATTAAAATCTATTTCCTCATTTGTACAAAAAGTTAAACAACTTGGTGGTAATTTTTTTTCATGGAAACCAGCTGCTACATGTTTTGTTATTGTTACTTATGACTTTCCAGAGCTTACCCCTAGAACTCTTAAAGCCCCTAAAGCCCGCCCCTGTATACCATAACCGTTTCTTCCCGCTAGATGTCGTGAAATGAAACACATTATATATATAGTACATGTACTACTAGTATTTATTCAAAAATATTTCCAGAAAAGGGTTTGTCAAAAGCCAAAGAAGCCGCTGTCACATCAAAGCCTCCGTAGAATCCCACGCTTCGTTATAACGCTGTGGTTCAATTCGTTATTTACGTTTTGTTTTCTCAGAAGCAACCTTAACACAAATCAACCCCTTTAAAACCCACCCACTCACCCCCCTTAAATTAAAATAGGTGGCAATGGTCAATAATGAGTTTTTCAGTTTCGGACCTTTTAAAAAGGTATTAAAAAATTGTGTTTCCTCATTCTTAGGGGCGCCCCCTTACGGATAGGAAGGGCCCATCCCCCTTTTACGATACAAGTAGCTCGTATTTACATTGTATTCACACTTTCTACATTATTGCTTAACACCCCCTTACTCCCTTAGGCACCCCCCCCCCCCCCCCTTTAGGATGCAGCACCCCTAACAAATACCCCAATAAAAACAACCAGGTTATAACGTGGCGTTAAATCACTGATGGGAAACTTAACCACCTAAAAAAAATTACAACAAAGTCGGTGTTTTTTTAGTCAACAGAATATTTCACGCATTTTTCAAACAAACGAAAATTTTTTGTAAAAAAAAAAGTTGCCCCTAAGTTGAAAAAAAAAAATGTTGAATGGACAATAATTTTTGAGGAAAAAAATTAGGTAGAAAAAGAAACAAATACTACAGTGTGGGTAGTAAAAAAAGTTGTTACTTTTATTAGGCGGTAGGACATGGGTCAGTTTAGGGGGAGGGAGGGGGAAGGGGGTCAGCTGACATATAGGGGACGAACCCTAAGCTACCCTTGGTATACAACAGGTGTTGGATGTTCATTCGTGTTTAAAAGTATACAAAAGACTTTTGTATTTCGTCTAAATATTTTAGGCTAAAAAAAGACTTAATTTTAATTAAAATTTTAGAAAATACCAAAAAATATAAAAAAATATATGCATTAAAAAAGACTAAAAATTAATCTTGCCTCTGGAGCTAGACAATAGGATATAGTTGTAGTCATGGATTTCAGCCTGGTTGAAATCTAGGGGTCAAATCCATTTTGTGATTATACACTAAAAACGATAGGTTAAAATTTAACCCAAATCTAACCCAAGGCTGAGTGCTGTATGGACATACCCAACATTGGGTTGAATTTAAGTGTTAGCTAATATTGGATTACACTTACTCAACTTCGGGTCACAGTTAACAACATAATTTTGGTTAAAACATGCCCAGAATTGGGTAAATGTAAGGTTTGTGCAATTTATAATCAACCCATAATTGGGTAACTTTATACCCAACCTTGTGTAAAGATTATCTAGTGGGTTAAATCTAACCCAGTGTTGAGTGCTGAATAGACATACCCAACATTGGGTGAACATTATGTTGAATTTAAGTGTAAGCTATAATGTTGGGTTATCCTTACTCAACATTTGGTTACACTTACTCAATGTTGGGTCACAGTTACCAGCACTTTTTGGTTAAAATGTGCCCAGAATTGGGTAAAAATGCAGTTTGTGCAATTTATAATCAACCCATAATTGGGTAACTTTATACCCAACCTTATGTAAAGATTAATTAACTAGTGGGTTATTTTATGGTGATTTTCATATCTAAATATTGGATAAATGTGAGGTTTATGCCATTTATAATCAATCAAAAATTGGGTAACTATACCCAGCCTTGTGTAAAGATTACTTAACTAGTGGGTTATTTTATGGTGATTTTTATACCCAAATATTGGGTAGCCTTTCGTTGTAATAACTCAATAATGTGTTTTATAAATATCCAACACCTGTTGCAGGGTGTTATTGGGTTCTTCCCCTATGTTTTTCAGCTGTTAGCCACAGTCACGTGATGGATTTCATCCTAGTTAATCCTAATTTTAAGCCATTTTCAACCAGGCTGAAATCCATTTCGTGACTACTACATTATATAAGTATGTCCTTATATGTAGATAAAACCTTAATTTTCATCTTTATAGACTTGCCTATTGTTCGTGACAACACAAAGGTTAATTATAATTAAAAAATATCAAAAAAATGCATATTACGAAAAGGACAATCTGAACAAAAAAACTATAAAAAATGGATATTTGATAACTTTATTAACTATAAAATTCCATTTAATAATGATTAGGCTAGGAATTTTTAATAAATCTCTTCATTTTGCTTAAGGACTTCCTCTAATAACTCAATTTCCCAATTTAGACTCTTTAATTGGACATTTATAAAACCTTAATTTATGACACCCTTGAACATGATGCCAAAATTACACGGGTGAGTCGAAAATCACGTGCACCAGTGGAATTCGCTTATAACGATAAGAAATCAGATCGTTGTACAGGGTTCGTACAGGTCCTTGAAAGTCCTTACTTTTGCTTGGATAAATATTAATGACTTAAAGTACTTATACTTTTTTACATCAGTCAAAGTGCTTGAAAAGTGCTTACTTTTGGGAATTCTTATTTTTTGGCTCTCGACGCCCCTTCCATCAAACACGTTTCCAGTACCCTTGAAAAGTCCTTACTTTTTAGACTTGAAAACCTGTTATTGTTACTGTGACAGGTATCCCAGCCGTCCTATATTTCCTATATTTTTTTAATGTCTTCCTATATTTCCTATAAATTCATATATTTTTTTAATGTCGTCCTATAATGTCCTATAATATTTCCTATAAATTACTATATTTTTAATATCGTCCTATAAATTCCTATATTTTTAATATCGTCCTATAAATTCCTATATTTTTAATATCGTCCTATATTTCCTATAAATTCCTATATTTTTAATGTCGTACTATATATATAGTCCTATATTTAATATAAATTCCTATATTTTTTAATGTCCTATATTGTCCTATATTTTCATTAACTTTTGTACAGGATTTTATTAACCAGGGTGACAAACAAGTCCTGAAAGTCTTAAAAAAGTCCTAAATATTCCACAAAAAAAGTCCTAAAAGTTATAAATCCTAAATATTCTTAAAAAAAGCTCTTAAATACCCTCTGAATAATTACGTAATTATTGTACAAATTATGTTTTAAAAGTTGAAGTTACATATGTACCCCAATTATTATGACTGCTATATACAATGCACCAAAATGCACTAAAAACACAGTAAATGTTGTCCTTATTTTGGTATAAATGCGAATTAAAAATAAAATTCTATAGTATACATTTAAAAAGTCACTTTTAACTTATAAAAAAGTCCAAAAATTTTAATCTAAAAAAGTCCTAAAAAATCCTAAATATTGAATATGAAAAAGTGTTTGCCATATCCTGTTCAGCTATAATTCCTATATTTTTATCCCTAAAAGTGGCTAGGATACCTAAGTTTTTTTTTCCACATTTTACCTTTAGTACCCCTAAGTATGAAGAAAACAGTTGTAATTGTAGAGTACATGTACATGTGTAGTATAGAAGTTTGATTTTTTTTGGGGTGTACCTTCGACCCCCTCGGCCTGAGTCACGTGTGTGTTTTGTCGGTGCGAATCAAAAGGGGGTTTCGCCCCCAGGGCCCCCATTTTTATGGTTTGGTGGCGCCACTGAGACTGCACCCCTTTGGGCACTCACCCCCCCTAGGGCCATTCTGTCTGCCTGTCGATCCATCTTCCAGTTCCTGATCCATCTGAAAAATATGGAGGAAAAAACAATCGTGAGAAATACCTAAGAAAAACGAGAGGGAGAAAAAGCAGCAGACCACCTCGGAAAAACAACTAGAAATTTGCATTTTTTTAATACCTGCTTTTATAGGAAATCAACCTACTATCGATAGTAATATCATCTCTCTCTCTCTCTATAGGGCAGTATCACGATATAAATAAAAAGGACAGGTTTTTTTTTGTGGTAACACTTCTAAACACGTGGATTAAAATGGTGTAATTTTTGAAAGGGTAGACAATTGGTAAATTTCATCAAATGTTTTTAATGAAATGTTTGATATTTCTTAAATGAATAAGTTGATGATTCGATGAATTTTTTTTAATATTTCATGAAATTTGGTTTAATTTTTGTTTCTTGTAATGTTGTGATAGGCTTTTTATATTTTCTCAAACGTTGTACAATTTTTATATATATATTGAAGCATTTGAATGAATTTCGATATTTTCTTAAACATGTGATGACCTCATGATCGCTATTTAAACCATTGTAAAAGGTTAGTTTCTGAAACATTTCATTGCATTTTGATATTTTTTTTTAAAACATAGTGAAATGTTCATATGCTCAGAAGCATTTGAATGAATTTTGACATCTTCTGAAACATTTTCTAAATATGGCTGCATCCAAAATTAGCTACATATACACAGATATGCTATTATTGGCTTATCTGGGTATATTTTAGGCAATTTTGAATGCAGTCATATCTGGAAAATGTAATATATATATATAACAATATAACAAATAACAATAATAAATATCTATTTTTTTCCACCCGCATTTGTTGCTCAATAGATTTAAAAAAATAATACTAAGACACTTTTTATAAATTTTATCATATTAGTCTTAGACCTTATCAGACGAACTGATCAGTCTTACTCTTAGAAAAAGACACTTGACAAAAGTATCTTATGACATTTCATAATAGTGTCTTACTCGAGTCCTCGACAAAAGTATTTTAAGACACTCGACAAAAATATCTTAAGACACTCGACACCTGCATCTTAAGACGTTCAATAAAAATATCTTAAAACACGCGATTGAAGTATCTTAAGACATTTGACAAAAGTGTCTTACTCGACAAAGGTATCTTAAGACACTCGACTGAAGTATCTTAATTATGACATTTGACAAAAGTGTCTTACTCGACAAAAGTATCATATGCCAGATTTGTCCATATATTGAAACAGGTACTAGCAAACATGTACATGGAGGCATTATGACCAAATCCATATAATTCATATATGGACAATTTTTGATATGGCGATATGTGGAGAACAAGTCTGGCCATACCTAATACATGTAAATTTACATATTGACAATTCTAGGTATGGCGTGTATATGGAGGTGGGTATGGCCATATTAAATTAATGGGTATTTTCATATATAGTCATACATGGATCCATGTAGGCCATATACATGTATAAGACATACATGTATATGGCCATGTTCTACGTTTTTAAACCCATTTTCGGAATGCTTGCATGTGCCAGCTTTCATTTCGGGAACACGAGCATGTGCATTAGGTTCACATGCTGAATTGCACGTGCTACGTTCCCTTTCTTTATTCCATAAACAACAGGCATGCAGCAATTCCTAACCAATATAAAACATTGTAAAACTAACTAAATATTAACATTAACAGGCCATATATATAATTTTTCCACCCGGTTGTATACGTATACCGACTATTTAGATTGCCTGTCATTCCCATATCCACATTGGCTCAATTCTCACAATGTGATTACGAGTTTGATTATACAACGTGCTTTTTTTTTTTGTTCTCTATTCGTCTACTGTTATAGATATTGGTATTTTTGCACAATGGCCTCATCCATCAGAAGTTAGCCACGAGTCCCATTGAAAGCTGTCACTTTTGCTATATTTTCGGTATATGTACCTGCTGCAACTGAATGTCACGTTGTCACGACATTTTCAACAATAAAAGACTCGCAAATAATGAATCAATACAATGCACTCCAATTGTCAACGCTGTTGAAAAGAGCATTGATCACGCGAGCACCAACAAGGGTTGTCCATAAAGTCTTTGGCTGACATCTTGGAAGTGTTAGCCATGTTGGAATGCTTTCGTAGTGTAGAGCACCATGTTGGAAATGTTTCTTATACGTCTTGAGTAACGATAATGAAAGTGTTTTCGTGCTGTTTCAAGTGTGTGATGAGGGTCTTGAGAATTTCGCCATGTTGGATATGTTAAGAGCTCTGCATGGAGAACCATGTTGGAAAGGCTTAGAGGGCCATGTTTGAAAGGTTTAGAGGGCAATGTTGAAAATGCTTTGAGATCTGGAGAGCATTGTTAGAAAGGTTTTGAAGTTTAGAGAGCCATGTTGGAAATCTTTTAGGATGTTGAGAACCATTTTGGACACATTTTAGGGAGATGATGGCCATATTGGAAATCTTTAAGGGTGTTGAGAGCCATGTTGGAAATCTTTAAGGGGGTTGATGGCCATCTTGGATAGGTTTTTGGGTGTTGATGGCCGGCCATGTTGGTAAGGTTTTGAAGTTTAGAGAGCCATGTTGGAAATCGTTTAGAATAGAATGTTGATGGCCATGTTGGAAAGGTTTTGAATTAAGTTTAGAGAGCCATGTTGGGAATCTTTTATGGTGTTGATGGCTATGTTGAAAATCTTTCAATGTGATGATGGCCATGTTGGAAATGTTAAGAAGACTGGAGAGCCAAGTTGAAAATGTTTAGAAGGCCATGTTGGAAATGCTAAAAAGTCTGGAGAGCCATGTTGAAAATGTTTAGATGGCCATGTTGGAAATGCTGTGTTAGGTCAGAGGGCCATATTGGAAATGTTTTCGTGTCTTAGTCAACGGCCATATTGGAGATTTGTATTACGTCTTGAGGGCCATGTTGGTAATGCTGTGAGGTTAAGAAAGCCATGTTGGAAATGCTAGGAAATTTAGAGATCCATATAGAAAATGTCTTTTTGCGGCCATATTGGAATGGTTTAGGTTCTGGGAGCTATAGTGGCAATGACATCAACTATATAGGTCTTAACCGACAACCATGTTGGAAATATTCATAGCTCTTGATTCCCATGCTGAAAAGGCTTTCCTGGTCTTGACGGCCATGTTGGAAATGCTATCAGATCTTCGTACTAACTGCTCACGAAGTTTACATTTTTAAATATTTAGTATAAAAATTAAGCAAAATTGGCAACTCATTTCCAAGATAACATCTTTTTATCTAAGATTTCGATCGTATATTTCTGCCCTAAATTTCACGTTTCTTACATGCTAAAACCACGTTTCCTTTAAACAGGGCCTTGGCCTCAGGTGGCGCCCCTGGTGGTAGTAATCTCGACCTTCTGTTATTTCGACCACTCCTATATAATGTATATGTCTGATTCAGACCCAGTTTTTGATAAGCAATTACTCTTTTTTTTATGGGGTCAACTTCGTTTGTCAACAAATGTTTTCATATTTTTTGATTTTTGATGTTTTACTTGCCTCAAGCATAAAAAATCTTTTTTGAAATGTTGGGAAAATTTCACGTATTTTTCAAACATTTTTTTTATGCTTTTTCAAAGTCTTCAAAAAACGTAAAAAAATTTAAAAAACTGGTTTTTTTTTTTTTTTTTTCTCAACTCTTTTAATACCACTGCTGGAAAACCTATTTTTAAAATTTTTAAAACTTTGTTGTTATCAGAAATGCATCAGACAGATGAGAAAATGTTTTTAGGCCTATTTGTATCCCTTGACCCCTTGGGGGTGGGTGTGGGTTTTTTTTTCAGGGGGGTGGGGGATAAGGTGGGAAGATTTTTTGGCAAAGTTTTCATGACTAAGTAAGGGCTTCTTGACCAAAAAGACACCGCTGAAATTTAGGGGTATTTTAAGGGGGTATTTTTGAGGTCCTGCCTATTGGGGGTTTACGTATTGGGGAGGTTGGGGGGGGGTTAAAAAGGCAAAAAGTATACAAGTAAAATACGGTCTCTTCTTTAATTGTAGAATTCCGAGTTTAACCCTACAATTTGGCTAAAAAGTCAGCGACCCTCGTTTTTTGGCCACCCCTGTATAGGAAGGAAAAAGCCCTAGTGTGACGTCACGGGCACGTGAGAGGCGGTTGGCCAATGAGCGATGTGTGGCTGAATGCCTTATTCCTCGTGCATAGCATCGTGTATTAGCCTCTCGGTATAACGAACGTTTTGTATAAAGTACAGCTTGATATAACGAACAGTGGCTGGTCGGACCCGACAAAAGGACCTGCACCTCTCATTTATTAGCCTCTCGGTATAACGAACAGTGGCTGATCCCGATCAAAATGCCTATATACCTCATGTAATAGCCTCTCGGTATAACGAACGTTTTGTATAACGTTATAACTCGATATAAAGAACGGTTCTCCCGGCCCCGTCACTATCCAACAATACTAAATGACTGTTTATCACGAACGAACGGCAATTTATAACCCTTATTTAAGGGGTACTCAAAGTACTGCAAAAGCAGATTTTAGTGCGCAAACTCTGTCCAGCATTTAGCAAAAATTGTATTTCCGGTGTTTAATAGAAGACAAGTACTGCAGAGGCAAAATAAAACCGGCATTTCAGTAGCTAAAAACTGCTAGGTGTCATAAAATGCCACGAAAGTGGCCTAGAGGAGCTACAAATATGTAAAAACAGTCCTCCGCTCGATATAACGAACGAATGCCTCATCCCCTAGGCGTTCGTTCTATTAGGAGTCTATTATATAATCCACATTGAGCTATACCTAAACAATACCCTATGCCATAATAACACACTCGGTCCTTCAAGCATAAGGTGCCCAACATAGGGAGGTTTTGACCACCTTTGACCTCCTAGCTCTAAAAAGTATAAATCGAGAAGATGGTTTAAGAGACCCATATTTCAAAGACCTCATTTTCTCAATTTTTAACTTGAAATGGCGGAACGAGTGTTAAGGGGTGGCCGGAGAGATGACCACTTGACCATGGGTGGCAAAAATGAGCAGCTCTCAGAATCCCATATGTAAAAAAGGTTCCCCTAAAAAATGGGTTGTTCTTTTTGGCTGGCTGGCGACAGTCTGTCAGGGGAATTCCCCTCCCCTTTCCCCCTTAGGAATTCGGCTACCTCGTAATTGAGGTGCATGGTGACGACCCCCTTAAGAAAAAAAGCAGCGCACGAGGTGTAAGAACAGTTGTTTAAGTGCAAGATTGCAATCTTAGCTATTAATGAGAAGGACCCTCACCCTCTGTGGATCATGCAGGTGGCGCTACTGCAGGGGACGACACTTCACAACTTGTGTAAGAAGGTACACAAAATGGGGGTGGAAATGACGAAGTTTTGTAAGAATTAATGCTAAAGTGGATTTAAGGCTTTGATGTCAAGGCGGAATTATTGTAAGATGTTGGGGCAGGTCAAGATGACTGGACATATGGCGCCAGGATGGCATGGCATGGCATGGCATGGCATGGCTGTCAGCACTTTGATGTCCACTAGAGAAGGTGTAGGGGTTCAAGGGGAAGGCTTATGTGGAGCCTACTTGTATTTTAAAATCTACATTATGTGGGAATCTTATACCTACAAGATTTTATGTTTTAGTCTTAAATCTTAATATATCTTAAAAAAATTGTCTTATAGTCTTAAATGTGAAGATATTGAAAATTATCTTTGTCTTAAATCTTAATACTAAGACATTTTTTAAAGATATATATGTAGATTTAAGACAAACATAATTTTCAATATATTCTGATTTTAGTCTATAAGATAATTTATTTAGATATCTTAAAATTTAAGACAATGATAATTTTTTACTATCTTCAGATTTAAGACTATTTTTATTGTTGTTGAATATTTGCAGACTTAAGACTAAGACATTTTTTTAAGATATATTAAGTCTGCAAATATTCAACAACAAAAAATAGTCTTAAATCTGAAGATAGTAAAAATTATCTTAGTCTTAGATACTAAAAAAATTGTCTTAAATCTGCAAATATTCAACACTAAAAATAGTAAGTCTTAAATCTTAATATATCCTAAAAAATTGTCTTATAGTCTTAAATCTGCAAATATTCAACAAAAAAATAGTCTTAAATCTGAATATATTGAAAATTATCTTAATCTTATTTGTTAAGATACTAAAAAAATAATCTTAGTCTTAAATCTTAAGATTTCTAAAAAAATTGTCTTATTGTCTTAAGTCTGCAAATATTCAACAACATAAAAATAGTCTTAAATCTGAATATATTAAAAAATTATCTTAGTCTTAAATCTTCCAATATTCAACAACAAAAAATAGTTGTCCTAAATCTTAATATATCTTAAAAAATTGTCTTATGGTCTTAAGTCTGCAAATATTCAACAACATGAAAATAGTCTTAAATCTTAATATATCTTAAAAAATTGTCTTATAGTCTTAAATCTGCAAATATTCAACAACATGAAAATAGTCTTAAATCTGAAGATATTAAAAATGATCTTAGTCTTAAATGTTAAGTTATCTATACATGTATGTTATTCATGTGAATGTTTCACATCGTGTCTCCATAACGATTTTCAGTGTTCCGTGATGAAAAGGTCAGTAATTTCTGCCATCCATGTAAAGCACGTAATATAGAATTTGGTCCAATGCTTGACCACTCCCCTCACGTGCCCTAAAAAATGGTCACTCCCGCAGCTGGTCCTTCCTATTCAGACCATTTCATTTCAATGGGAATTAATTTACTAGAATTATGAAAATGACTGTAAATCGACGTTTCGTTTACAGTAATAGCTGACTTTTGGTCAAATGGTGTAATTTGGAGGTATTAAAGTGTTTCAACTACATTCGTACCGTTATGTCGGTTAGGATGAATGGCGCGCGTGCTGCAGCCTTATTACCTTAATTAATATTTAGCCTAAACCTTCAATTTAAGGTTTGGGAATGGGGAGGAATTAAGCAATAAGGGGTGGGACGACCTCCTCCCATCCAAATATTGTAATTTTGCAGGCGCATTGACCACCTGTTCCCAACCGCTATTTTTAATCCTAACCAACATAAGGCCACCCATTGGCCATCTATTATTAGTGGAAACACGCGGTGCACGTGCATGAGGCCGGGTCAAGAGGATTATGGGACTTTTTTTAATACAGTAAAACCTGATAAAGTGACCACTATTCATGAATTGGCTTTAGTGCATGTTCTGTATGTCATACTTCATACAAATTCTCTGTATAGCGACCACCTGTATATAGTGACCGAGTTTGGCCAATTTTTTGGTGGTCACCTTTAGCAGGTTTCACATTCAAGATTTTTTTAAAAAAAAATAGTTTTATATTTAAGACTAACACAATGTTTTTAAATAATTTAACATGATCCTCGTATATGGAAAATATATTTGGCCACAGCACGGATTTCAACCTAGCTGAATTTGGCTTTAATCTAGGATTTAATCCATTCCTTGACCACGTGATTTATTTCAGCACATGTTTGCTAAATCGCGATTTAGCTACTGAAGATTACATTTGTTTACAATTTGAATGAATTCCTGATTTAGACAATAGATTTGGCCACAGCACAGATTTCAACCTCGCTGAAATCGAATTTCAACTTTGTTGAAATTGGCTTTAATCAAGGATGAAATCCATTCCGTGACCACAATTAATTGTGAGCTTTTAATAATCACGTTTAATGTCAATTGGCACAATCAATGTGTAGTTAACTGACCACTGACCACTTGTCCATTATTGACCATCAGCCCCAATGTCCACTCATGGTCACTTTTCATGACTTTAAGAATACGATTAAAATTCCACATTGAGGGGTGTCTTAAAACATGTTGTGAACACGTTCATTGTTATCCTAAATCCAAATATAGCCCATTTCTCCCCCTGGTCAATTAGCCCCTGTTTAAAGTGGACACTGGTCAGTTTTTGGCTTTTTTAGCCCTCTTAAGTGAGTCATTTGTAAAAGTGCAATAAACTCCTTTTGTTATTGTTTACTTAAGTCCCATTTCGAAGGGTACATAATGAAGTGACCCAGTACACATAGTGGACAACTGACCACTCCCCCCTCTTCACTGACCATTGTGTTAGACAAAAAAAGATGTGGGTTAATAGGACTCTTTTTAGAAGTCATTCTTTTGTCCATTGTCCAGTTTTTCTAAAGGACCATAAAAGCAATTGAATGTCAAGGTTTTTTTCCAACTGAGGGTCACCATACTGACCTATATGTCAAGATTTCGGCCATTGACCAGTTGACCACACAATAGGATGACCTTTTGATTGATAAACGAAATAAATAAAAAATAGTGTCTCAGGTACCTAGGGGTCCTTGGTTGAAATAGCCTAAAAGAGGGGTTTCACTTTCGTTGAAGACAGTGGTCAAGAAGTTATTGACCAGTGGTCATCTTGGGGGGGGGGGGGATGTGGGCTAAAATAATGACTAAAATAATGTAGAAAAAAAAAGAAGAGAGTTTGTTAGAAGGGGAAATGGTGAAATTGTAAAATGGTAAAATGGGACCGCTTTAAGAAAGGTGGACAAGAGTAATGGTCACTCAGTGGTCATCGCATTCACTGACCACAACAGAAAATGAGGGTTGAAAATCCATTTGCTGCCACTTGTCGATTATTAGTTTAAGGGAGACGAAATGTTTATGGGATGGACATCCAACTTGTTCTCTTGATTGACCACGCTGTAAAAATACACCTAGACCACTTGACCACTAGGCCTAAGTGGATTTTGGCCATTTTTTATAAGGGCTATTTTGGACAACCTCAAAAAAAAAAATTCAAGGGTGGTTTTGAGTCTTTGTGTAGCATTTTTATTACACATTGGGAATGACCCTTACATGGTGTAATATTTTACAGTGGAATTCGTTTATAACGATGTCGGATATAACGATAATCAGGACATAGCGATCCCATTTTGAAACGAAAATGCTATTTTTATTCGCCTATAACGATATTCTGATATTTTTTCCTCACTTTAAAGGAACCTTTTAAAGGCTGTAAAGGAACCTTTTAAAGGGGAATTGTTCGGATATAACGATAATCAGGACATAGCGATTCAATTTTGAAACGAGAATGTTACTTCGTTCACCTATAACGATTTATTTTCCCCTTTAAAGGAACCTTTTACAAGCAGTAAAGGAACCCTTTTAAAGAAAAATTGTTCGGATACAACGATTTCGGGTATAACGATAATAAGGACAGCGATCCCATTATGAAACGAAAATGCTACTTTCATTCGCCTATAACGATATTCTGAGATTTTCTCCCCCATTAGAAGGAACCTTTTTAAATGAAACCTTCTAAATAAGCTCTTTAAAGGGGAATTCCCATTTTTTTGGGAATTTTTCAAGTGCATATACGTGAAATTATACACAAATTTAATGACAAAATGATATATAACGGTATAAATATATATATATATATATATTCGGATATAACGATCTTATTTTTTAGGTCCCTTGAAGATTGTTATAAGCGAATTCCGCTGTATGGTAATTCAAAAATTTTCCATTTCCTGCCTGTTTTAGTTCCTTGTAGTCAAATGGTCAGTTTTATGTCCAGACTGAGTTGCCACTCTGAGTTGAGTGGTGGCGCGCCAGTAGGGTGGACACTTTTTGTCACTGTCAGAAAAAGAAGATGAAAAAAAAAAGATGGTTGGAGGTCAGTCATGTCTAATTGACTCCCTTTAAGAGTTCCGTGAACCCTGGCCATCTGCCACCAGGGGAGCCACCAACGCTCAAATTAGACCAACGTTTCCAGGTTGTAAAACCTAATGACTTATTGTGTTTACTCGCTTAGGTCGCTATTATAGGACGTTTTTATGGCCGCCAGGGGGGGTTACGTGTTAAGTCACACATCACGTGCAACTTACTGCATGTTTTTATAGCGGTTGGGATAACCTCCATAACATGAACACTATTAGACAGGCCCCTATAGAAATAATGTTAGGATAGACCTTGATACAATATACACCTTTATACAATGGACACTTTTTGGGTCCCAGGATGGGAATTTCCCTTCCATACAACGAACTTGACCTTTGAGACTTTAGCCGTTTGATTCACAATTGAACTAATATATAGGTTAGACCGGGATATAATGGAAACCTCTATACCTCGTACAATGGACACCTTTATAGCTCGTACAATGGACACCTATACCTCGCACAATGGGATTATGGGATTATGGGATTTTCCATTCCATTTAATTTACTTGACCATTAAGTCTCCAGAAATTTGATCCCCAGAGGGTTTTATTTGAGCCCATGTACATATTACTACATTTATTCGTGTAATGGCCCCACCATTTAAAGACTTTTCGTAGAAAAAATAATGAGTCGTGAAGGATTCAAAATGGGGAAATTCCCTATTTTGCAGCTGTATACACTGTAGCATGTGTACAGATGAACCCGGTTAAAATATTTTTCCCTGGTCCCAAGAGTATTATTTTAGGCAAGTTCTCCTTTAGCGGTTAAAAATGTTTATTATAACACAATATGAACATCACACCTGAAGTCGAAGAATTATAATTTCGATATTAAAATGTTTAAATTAAATACATTGTATATTATGCCAAGAAATGCTGGATATTTGCCTTATAATATTATACATAAATATTCATTTATAGGTGTATTTTTACTAAATATTAAAAGTGGAGATTTTTGTCATGTTTCGAGTAATAGCCCCACCCATGCTTTGCAGGGTAAATAACAACTCTTGAAAGAAACTGCTTTAATTACGCAATGGGTCACTAGGACGCTATAGTGTGGTCTTTTAGCAAAACCCTTGATGATATCATCGCCCAGTGCTCCATGCATTCTTTTTACATTTAAAATTGCACAATTTTGGCCATTGTAGGGTCAAGTAAGTGTACTAAAATAACATGGATGAAAATGTCACATGTGACTGAGCTGCACACCAAATTTCAGCTCTGTAGGTCGTATGAAAGTTGGTTAAAAAGGATATCAAAGAAGTCCAAACAAACAAATAAGAGCTCGGTTCTTGTAAAATTAAATAAAAGTTTTTAAAATGCAGGTCCTACCGGGCTTTACCCTTGATGACTACTGCTTTCATTACACCTGATTCACACCAACGTTAATGTAGAATTGATGTGGATCAAGAAAACTTTTGCGTGATAATTCACACTGCAGAACTCGGTTAAACTGGTCGCATGACCTAGTATACTGTGCCCTGTATACTATAGGTCATGTGACCAGTTTAACTGAGTTCTGCG
>JAQGCC010001930.1:0-20662 GCA_034698905.1 Xestoiulus laeticollis | reverse complement strand
TGTGAATTAACACGCAAAAGTTTTCTTGATCCACATCAGTTGATCTACATCAACGTTGGTGTGAAGAAGGTCTTAGTAAGACCAATACTGATCTCATTATATAAATAGTGAGACCTAATGAGAACCCATTGTCTAAGGGTAAAAACATGCTGAAGCATGGATAATATCATGGAAGCATACCTGTGATTACTCTACGCACCCGCACTATGTGCCATTTGCTTCCACTATGTACGTGCGGGTGCATCCACTAATCGCAGGTATATTTCCTTGCTATAGATTCTCCATCGATCCTCTTATTCATGATACAGTGAAACCTGTCAGATTGAACACCTTTATAAAGTGAAACACCTCCCTAACTTGAACACTTTTGGCAGTTCCCAGACAGATTCCATAGAAATAGCATTAGGGCAGACCTTGATACAATGAACACCTCTATACTTTGTACATTGAACATTTTTTTAGTCCCCAGAATGAATCTAACCTCTCTACATAATACACTTGTCCAGTCTCCACCAGATAATGTAAGATATTGTCTGCGATGATTATATCTTACCAGAATTTCTTCAAGAAGAGCTTACTGATAATTATGAACATCTTGACCATGATTTAATTGTACATGTACATTTATGTGATGATAATCAGGGTGTGTGTGTGTCAGCCAGAATATCGTTGAAACTGATGATTCCGATGGAGAGATTGAGGACCCTCACATAGAAGAATCACCAGTCAGTACAAATGTTCGGACATGTCCAGACAGGATCGGACAGGTCTGAACAAGTTTTTTTAAAAATTGGAAATTTGAAAAAACTGCGAGAACATGTTTGGACAAGTCCAGACAGGTTCGGACAGGCCTGAACATGTTTTTTTTAAATTGGAAATTTGAAAAAAACTGCGAGAACATGTTTGGATATGTCTGGATATGTCACCGAATCACCAGTTAGAACAATTCAAGTGTTGGAGTACCTGGACGTGATCGATTCAAATAGATTCATGATCGATTCAAAAAACAACAGCCAATTACAGATTACTTTAAAAAAACTTAAAATAATGATTTATGTACATGCACTGAAAGGATTGTGTGCATAATGTTATACATGCATTGTATTCAATTGTATACATGTACAATAAACATGGTTCATTGGATATTGTCTTTTCATAGCAAACCTCCATACAATGAACACCTGTCTAATGTGAACACTTTTGCCTGGTCCCATGGGTGTTCAATGTAGACAGGTTTCACTGTACATATGTTTTATCTATGCTTCAGCATGTTTTCACCCTAGTGGATTTTGTTGTGGGACTTCTTTGGTATAAGTAGCATGGTCTACACATGCATGTACTGGTATATGACAACCTATAGGGTTATCCCATTAAATGCTATTTATCCCATATAGTCCCATAAAAAATCCCTTAGATAATGGGTTCCCATTAGGCCCCATTGCTTGTCCTATTGGTCTCACTAGGAGTTCCATTATTCCCATTAGATTCCTGGGATTTTTCTATGGCGCTGTATGGGAATTGTCACTTGGGGCTGCATGTGTATACGTGCCAGGCATAAAACCTGTCGTAACTTTGTAACAAGTGATCGTGTCGACTAACAAATGGTCTCATTCGATTCGGAATTAAAAAATACATGCAAAACGATACCCCACTCGACCAAGTTCTAAAACGTATTTAAAATTGGGAACTCCTCCTCCCTCCCCCCCTAAAAATAAATAAATGAAAAGCAAACATTGTTAAACAACTTATTTATTTGGGGACTCATTGGATCTTCATTTTTTAGTGCTAGAAGCGAAGTTATTCCCAAATTTTTGCGAATGCACACCAGATGTTTTCCATTTTGTCATTTTTGGTCTATTTTACCAATGCTATTATACAATTTACTGTATACAGCCAACTTGACTTCATTTATATCTTCATCATACTTCATGAGTTCGTTTATCCTATTTATTATATACGAAAATGAGCCAGGATCATTAATCTTTATTACAGTGTTGAAAAAATGCTGTCCAGAAAGTAGCAGTAGCCTATAGGGGATTTAATGTAAGGTGAAACCCTTTCTCCACAATAATTCTATGGTGAAAGCAGTCAACTAAAATTGAGAATTAAAAAAGTCGTTATTGAGGACATACTCTTAAATACACTGTAAATAAATGCAAGTAGGCTTGTGTTTATTAATGCCAATTAAATTTGGACTTTGGTAAATGTCACGCGTTGCCAGGATGCGCAAGATTTTTCGATGACCTTTTCCAGACTTTGGATCAGAAACGGAAATCTCAAACCACCCGAAATCCTAGCAGTATGGGAAGAAAATTCAGGAAGTTGAAAACTAGAGATAAAAATAAATTTTAACGTCTCAAGTCCTCCAACCTCGTGTGTGGGCTAAATTATATACCCTAGCAACAACAAAATTCGCTCACATAATATACTCAATTAGGCCTGGGTCAAGGTACAATGTGAGTTAAAACTGAGACAAGCAAAGCTATCCGGAAAGGCGGAAACCTATAATTATCTGATCGAAAGTATTATACTGTATCCTAGAATCGATCAGTAATATTTTAATTTAATATTTGCAACGCAAAAGCCGCCATTTTGAATTTTCAAAATGGCGGCCACAAAATTTGTGTTGAAATACACAAATAAGGCACATTTCAATAAAAAAAAACGTCTTTTTAATGATTCTGTGACCCAAAAATGATATCATAATTTGATGGGATGACATTTTAGTAAAAAAATGACATAAATTACCTCATTATGGACAACTATTTTGGTGTGATTGCTATCTGGGTGAAGCATTATGCTTGTTAATATATTAACTTATTTTAGAAAATAGCAAATGCAGCTATATCCGAAAAATTATTTGTCATTATATAAATTAATGACAAAATTACATTATAAAAAATATATCATTCTTGTAAAATAGTGATCATCTTACAATTTTCTTTATTACCTATAGGAATTCCATGTGGCTTACGTGTTCATCAAAATGGCGAATTCGCCTAGGCCAGGTGTCTGGGTCCTGGAACGTTCTCAGAACCTCGGTGAAACGTGGGAGCCATGGCAGTACTTTGCAGATACCCCCAGCGACTGTGTCAACTTCTTTGGTCAGGAATCACTGCAACCCATCACTGCTGACGATTCCGTTATATGCGAAACCAAGTTTTCCAAAGTCGTGCCGCTTGAAGGCGGAGAAGTAAGTGAGATCTTAAGTCGTTTTGGAAAAATTAACGCTGTTTCTTTAGTTCGGAAGCATTGCCTCTAATTGTTCTCTCTCACGTTCAGGTGGTTGTCTCCTTGCTGAACGATCGACCCAGTGCCAATGACTTCTACAATTCAACGCTGCTTCAGGAATGGACCAAAGCCACAAACATCCGACTCCGCTTTATCCGTGCAAAAACCCTGCTAGGCCACTTGATGTCCGTCGCTCGGCAAGACCCAACGGTGACGCGCAGGGTAAGCTCCCTTAGTGAAAATTAAAAAAAAGTAAAATTTTAGGTATTAAAAAATGATATTGCAATTAATTTCCATCATATTCGATCAGTACTACTACAGTATCCGAGACATAAACGTCGGTGGTAGGTGCGTGTGCAACGGCCATGCTGATCTCTGCGACATCACTGACCCGAACGACATCTACAAGCTATTGTGCCGATGCCAGCACAACACGTGCGGTTCGCAGTGCGAGTCATGCTGCCCGGGTTACGTGCAGAAGAAATGGCGGAGAGCCACACAGTACAACCTGAACGAATGTGAACGTACGTGTTTCATGCGATGCTTGCAAGCGACGCATTAAACCGCTTTAAAAAACTCTGTTTTAAACCATCCATAAATTTACAGCCTGCAACTGTTTCGGACACTCGAACGAGTGTACTTACGACGAGGAGACCGACCGCTTGCGCCTCAGCTTGGATATCAACGGCAGATACGAGGGAGGTGGCGTGTGTCAAAATTGCCAGCACAACACCGAAGGAGTCAACTGCAATAAATGCAGGGCAGGATATTTCAGGCCCCATGGCATACCCCTAAATGTAACCCACGTCTGTCAGCGTGAGTATATCGACCGCAATTTTTGTTATCTAGCAGATTCAATTGAGAACTCTAAGGTCTTAAAAAATTACAAGACATTGATTGGGTTTTTCAGCATGCGTTTGTGACCTGCATTACTCCACCGGCTCGTGCGCTGACGAGACCGGCCAATGCGAATGCCGGCCAGAATTTCTGCCTCCTTACTGCTCCGAGTGTAACGTGGGCTATTTTGGCTACCCCAACTGCCGGCCGTGCGACTGTAACGTGAATGGGACCAGGGGAACGGTGTGCGAAGTCGGAGGTGGACAGTGTCCGTGCAAACCGAGCTACACCGGAAAGAACTGTGATCGCTGCGCCAGGGATTACTATGGATTTCCTCAGTGCCTTCGTGAGTATTTTTTCTCCATAATGGTGCTTGAAAAAGACAGTGTATAATTATTCAAACCGTAGATGATTAAGAGGGTTGCATACCGGAATAAGCCACTTTTTAATTTAATTTTGGAAACTGTCAGGAACAAATGGAATGTACGAGGACTTAGCATAAATATTCTATTATTTGTTTAAATTTTTTGTTTATGTATATGTATATTCTATTTCATGGAAATATGTCTGTAAAGTTTATAATTGTAGAGGGTTTGGTAAACTTTACAGACATATTTCCATGAAATAGAACATACATATACATAAACAAAAAATTTAAACAAATAATAGAATATTTATGCTATAGGTCCTCGATCATTCCATTTGTTTCCAACAATTTCCAAAATTAAATAAAACATAAATTTAGAAAAAAAAGGCTTATTTTGATATGCAACCCTCTTAAAAAATTACTCTTTGATTTTTGAAAAAAACGATGGATAAATCGAATCGCCAGAATTTATATTTATTGGGGATTATGTTTTCATTAAAATTAAAACATTGAAAATTTGCATTTCAGCCTGCAACTGTAATTCCATTGGCTCACTCGGAACGACCTGTGACCCTCTCAGTGGACAGTGCGTATGCAAGAACAACTTTGGCGGTCAGACGTGCGGAGAATGCGATGCCGGGTTCTACGACTATCCAAACTGCAAATGTGAGCTTCGTCCGGCTTCAAATTCAATTATTTTTTTCGGAGGAAACTTTAATTTTGGTTAAATAAATTACTGGTGCATTTTAGATTGCAACTGTGATCAAACTGGCACTGAATCATCCGTCTGCGAGAAAAATACGGGCTCTTGTATCTGCAAGGAAGGCTTTGGCGGAGCCCGCTGCGACAAGTGTGCCCCTGGTTATTTTGGCTATCCTAATTGCATAAGTAAGTGTAAAGTTAGTTATTTAAAATAAATTCAAATGATAATTAGTCGTTGCTAAAACAGCGGCTTTTTACTAACTTCCAGAATGCGAGTGCAATCAGTTTGGAGCGATAGACAACGTTTGTGACCAGTCTGGAAAGTGTCGGTGCAGCATCAATTTTGCCGGACACGTTTGTGACCAGTGTTCACCAGGCTATTACCGTTATCCAGAGTGCATTAGTAAGTGGTCTGGAATTTGTTGTTGTTAAGTCGGATTACCTTGTTCATGCATCCGACTCATCTTGTGATTTTATATGTGATAGATTGTAATTGCGACACTGCGGGTTCGATCGGTTTAACCTGCGACAATGATGGACGCTGTATGTGTAAGGACAACTTTGATGGAACCACGTGTAACGTCTGCAAGAAGGGATATTACAACTATCCAGATTGCGAAGGTGATTAATACCATCCTCCCTTTGTCTAAATATTTAGGAAGGCCTGTTAAATTTTAACCGTATTTCATTTGTATTCCAAGAGTGTAACTGCAATCCTGCTGGCGTAGCTTCTACATTTGCCGGCTGCGACAGCCAAGCTCTCGGTGAGCTGTGCAACTGTAAGGAAAGGGTTGCCGGCCGCATCTGCAACCAGTGCCGACCTTTGTTTTGGAATTTGCAAGCGTCTAACATACAAGGATGTGAAGGTGAGTTGCGGATTCAACTCATGAGACGTACGCTTTGGAAAGTTTGTTCAAAATGTATGCAACCTTTATCGTTATATATTGTATTTCAGATTGCAATTGCCACCTTCCCGGCACACTAGGTGGCATGGGAATTTGCGATGAGGTGAGCGGACAGTGCTTCTGCAAGCCCAACGTCGGATCGCGGCAATGCCGAGAATGCCTGGACGGCTCCTACGAGCTGAAGGAAGACAACCTTTTCGGATGCGTTGGTAAGCGACGGTTGCATTGACTTTAATGCATCTAAAGAACATAAAGTAATTAATTATGTGGCTTCGAACCAGACTGTGGTTGCAACGTGGGAGGAGCCGTCAGCAACGTTTGCGATAAGCGGAACGGCCAGTGCATCTGCAGACCTCGAGTTGCCGGCCAGACGTGTGATGTGCCGATGAAACTGCACTACTTCCCTACCCTCTTCCAACACCTGTACGAAGCTGAGGATGGCCACACCCCCGCTAACACGCCAGTTCGCTTTGGTTACGACCAATTGGACTTTCCCGACTACTCGTGGCGCGGTTATGCCGTGTTTTCGCAGATACAGGAGGAGGTGCTGTTGGACGTCATCGTGGACAAGCCGAGCTTGTACAGGATTGTTTACAAGTACGTCAACCAAGGCAATGCGTCCACCATCGGATCGGTCACCCTAACTCCGGAGTCCTCCGCCGGTGAGTGTTTAGACTGGGTCAACTCTTGTTTATTAGTAAACGTTTATTAATCGGTCATTGTTCAAATGCATTTCAAGATACTCAGCAAGTTGGGAAATTCCGCTTCGAGCCGACAGATAGTCCGAAGTTTGGTATGGCTACCAGTCGAGACGTGGCGACGGGCGTGACACCCGCCTCCTTCGTTCTCAATCCTGGAAGATGGACGATGACTCTGAAAGGAGAGAAGTCTATTCTGTTGGTCAGTTCAATTCAATTCCTTACGCTGAAGTCAGCATGTAGGATACCATGTGGCATGGGGCAAAGTGGCAGAATTTTTAATGGGAAGAGTATGCGGTCGTTGCTGCTTTTTGGGGAACTATCCCGGCATCCGCCTTTACGTGCCTATATAGGCGATTAAGGGAGGTTGTGGGAAACCACGAAAAACCACAACCAGGATAGCCGACCTGGGTTTGAAGCCGGGTCTCAAGGGAAATCAAGGAGCTAAGCATAACCACTAAGCTAACCTTGACAGTCAATTGCTAAAACTCGTTTAGGATTCAATCGAAACCCTCGTTTACAAATTTCTTTTCCCGCTACAGGATTATGTCGTGTTTCTACCGGCCGCCTACTACGAAGCCACCATCCTTCAAGAACATGTGGACATTCCCTGTGCCATCCGCAGTTATTCTGGGGAGAAGTGCTATCACTTTGAATACCCGGACATTACGAGTTACCCTACCGTGAAGGCAGAGGCGGCCTACACTGCGCTAGAGGATAAGCGACAAAAAGTGGAGCTGTACACCAACGAGGAAGTAGGTTTTGTTCTTGAATCACACAGTTTGTTGCATACCAGACTAAGCCTTTTTTTAAATTTTTTGTTTATTTACATGCATATTCCATTACATGGAAATCTGTCTGTAAAGTTTACCAGACCTCTTACAATTATAAACTTTACAGACATATTTCCATGAAATGAAATATATACATATACGTAAACAAAAAATTTAAACAAATAATAGAATATTTATGCTAGGTCCTACTACATTTCATTTGTTCCTATCAGTTTCCAAAATTAAATAAAAAAATTATTTAGAAAAAAAGGCTTATTCTGGTATGCAACCCTCTTAAATATCTAGATTTCATTGTTTATGCTATTTTGGTGTTGGTAACCAGGTGCTGAAAGAACTTCAGGTTGGCCCGATGGCAATTTTAGACGAGCAGCACGCACAAATGTTCGTGGAGCTTGCATTGCCCAAAACTGGACGCTACGTCTTGGTCATTCTATATCACACCCCGGATGGGGGCAAGTCCACCAACGTGATGGTGGAAACTCAAACGGCCGGAGTAAGAGAAAAAGGTCGAGCCATTCTCTACGATTGCCCATACAGCGGCCTCTGCAGGCAAATCGTGACCGACATGCGCGGCAAAGTATCGGTCTTTAACTTCGACACAAACACTGTGACCCTGGATTTCCAAGGCGGCCACGACAAGTTGGTGGTCATCGAGTCTGTGGTGGCGATTCCAGTTAGGCAATGGCACACCGATTACGTGCGCCCTAGCTACTCCTGCGTTAGGGAGAACGGCAAGTGCTTGGAAGGGCATTTTCAAGGAATTCCTGGGTCTATCAAGGTAATGTTGAATTCTGTCGATGCAAACTCGGGATGGAGTATGCTAATCGAAGATTGTTTCGATATGACGTAGATCGAGGCGGAAACTGACAACGAAGCTCAAAAAGCAACGGAGCTGCCTTGGAAGGTTGTGGACGAAGACTTAAGCCTCGTGTATCTGGACCACAAGGACGCTATGGTGGATATTAGAGGAAAAGTACCGAGCCCAGGAGGATATGTATTCGTCGTGCATTATTATCAGACCAAGCATCCAGGTAAGAGATGTGTTTCTTCCATAAAATTAGGATTGCATGCTCGAAGACCAGAAAACCAGATTTTTAGATATTTTTCTAATTTTTCTCTTGTAGAATTCGATTTAGATGTGCTTATTCAAAACGGGCAGTTCTACGAGGGCATCCTTCCGGTTCCCTTCTGCCCGAGCGTTGCCGGGTGCCGTGCTGTCGTGAAAGCCAAAGCGGGCGGCAACAGCTTCCAAATTCTCGAGAATTTCATGGTCACTTTGAGGGAACCAAATCACAAGAGCGTTTGGATCGTAAGTCATCCAAACTAATGTTTCCGCATTACGAAACTATGGTTTATTTTTGCAATCACATTGAAATCTACCTTGTTTAAGGACTACATAATGGCCATTCCGGAAGTAGCTTACCAAGTGAAGGTCTTGGAACCGCAACCTCTTGACCGCACGGTAGATTTCATCTCGACTTGTGGTCAAGAGCACTTCTACTTGAATCCCAAGGAAGAAGGTTAGCTCCAAAAACCATTTCCATATTTATTTTTTTTAAACTGCGTTTATGTATTATTCGAGTCGAAGCAACGTAGACAAAATTTCACTATCGATTTAGGGTTTTGCCGAAATGCCACTTTTTCGCTGACATCCGAATACAACAATGGTGGACTGCAGTGCGACTGCGACTTCGACGGCTCCCTGAGTTTCGAATGCGACACTTTCGGTGGCCAGTGCCCGTGCAAATCGAATATCATCGGTCGAAGGTGTACCGAATGCCGCACCGGATACTACGGCTTTCCCAACTGCAAGCCTTGCAACTGCCCGTCGACTGCCGTTTGCCACCCGTGGACCGGAGAGTGCATTTGCCCACCACGAGTGACCGGTGAAAAATGCGATCGCTGTATTCCCAACACATATGGCCGTGATCCGATCATAGGCTGCGAGGTGGGTTTCTGTTTATAACCCGAATAAAATATTTTGAAAATGTATCTTGCAGTGTTCTATAAATTTTATTTACATTACAGGAGTGTCATTGCCACCCCCTAGGTGTGAAGCGTGACCGTCTTCAATGTGATCTCGATACTGGAAATTGCGAGTAAGTCAATTGCATAAACGAGGGTTGCGTACCAGAATAAGTCTTTTTTCCAAATTAATTTTTAATTTAATTTTGGCACTTGTTAGGAACAAATGAAATGTGTGAGGCCCTAGCATAAATATTCTATTATTTGTTTAAATTTTTTGTTTATGTATATGTATATTCCATTTCATGGAAATATGTCTGTAAAGTTTGGAATTGAAGAGGGGCTGGTAAACTTTACAGATATATATCCATGAAATGGAATATACAAGTAAATAAACAAAAAATTTAAACAAATAATAGAATATTTATGCTAGATCCTCGTACATTCCATTTGTTCCTATCAGTTTCCAAAATTAAATAAAAAAATAATTCAGAAAAAATATGGCTGGTATGTAAGTCTTAAATCACGGTTCTACTTTTTAATCTCTGGTGACGAGTGCTTAAATATAGTTGGACTAATGTAATGTTTCAGCTGTAAACCGAATGTGGTGAACAGGACTTGCAACAGGTGCCAGTTGGGCTACTGGAATTTCCCGGATTGTCGTCTGTGCGATTGCGACCTCCGCGGTACCACCACCGAGATTTGCGACCAAAATAATGCTCGTTGCTTCTGCAAGGTAACAAATTGTCAAATGATAAATCTTCACCGAGGTTGAAAAATAATGCCGAACTTGCCCGAACTTCTATCTTTATTTTTAAAGGATAATGTGTATGGACATCAGTGCGACCAATGTAAACCGGGAACATTTAATCTGGAAGAGCGTAATCCTCAGGGTTGTACCAACTGTTTCTGCTTTGGGAAAGCCACTCACTGTATCAGCTCATCTATGTTCAGGAGCAGGGTAATTGTCGTGCATTCCAAACATGATATTTCGTCGATAGGATTATTTAAAAATCATCTTTGCTTCTTAGATCACGGCATACGAGGGCTGGAAATCCGCTGCTTTACTTTTGAATGCCTTCGGAGTGCAAGAGCACGAGTTTTCTTCGCAGCTGGACAATCCCATAGATGACATCATCGTCCGTCTACCGTTTTCCTCTTCTCCGGATGTCATTTACTACTTTTCCGCACCAAAGGAATTCCTCGGAAACAAGGTTCGTCGAAGGCTGCTGCTGTTAACACCAAGGTTTAGATCTTAAATTAAAACGCCATGCTTTTTTCCATCGGGTCGGTTTAGATAAAATCGTATGGCGGCAAGCTAAAATACACCTTGGAATACACAAAAGGTCGAAGCGACATTGGAGGTGGAGTCATTGCCGGTGATGTCATTTTAATCGTAAGTGCGGGTTTGAATTTTAAGTCGCATGATTCCGTTTTGGATTTGGTGCTCGGCTAATTTTTGCCTGATTGGCATTATTCAGGGGAACAACATAACGGCCGTGTACGAAAACGATGCGCAGGCCTCGGACAATATTCCGTTTCCCGTCGAAGTGGAGTTGCGCGAGTGGAATTTCCATCATTGGACCGGTGCCGCCATCACCAGGGAACAGATAATGATGCTGTTGTGGAACTTGGAGAAAGTGTTTATTCGTGTGCATTATAATTCTGAAGTCAACGAGGCCAGGTAAATTGTTCGGATAAAATTATTTTGTAATATGCCAAGGGCCGTTTTGAATTTGTCGTTTTATTCTCAGGTTGAGGGATGTAAGTTTGGAAACTGCTGTCTCTAACTACATTTCGGGCGCTTCGCAATCTGTGGCCATCGAGCAGTGCCAGTGCCCTCCTCATTATGAAGGATCTTCCTGCGAGAATTGTGCCGCCGGATATTATCGTACTCCCACTGGACCTTTCGGAGGCTTTTGCAGGCAGTGTGAATGCCACGGGCATGCCGACACTTGCGATCCTCTCACGGGCGTCTGCATCGTGAGTAATTTTGCATAATTAATAGATTCGGCGTTTAAAAGAACTATAATTCTTAATGCCGCTATTTTTTTTTTTAAATTTATTTTCACGACGCAGAATTGTAAACACAACACTCACGGAGATCACTGCGAAAAGTGTGATGCCGGCTTTCATGGCAATGCAACTGTTGGTTCCCCCAACGATTGTCTGATTTGCGCGTGTCCATTGCCGATGACATCGAACAAGTAAGACATTTCTCTAAAAGCGAGATTCGTCCTCACCGACGTATCCCAACTCATTTTCTTCCGAATTTATTTTAACGCAGTTTTGCAACAGCCTGCGAACTTTCTCCGAGTGGACTGGAAATCCGTTGCGAGTGTAAACCGGGATATACGGGAATACGCTGCGACTAGTAAGTAATTCGACAGCACGCTTATCATATCGGCATTTTTTGTATATGCACCCTCATCATTGTTTTATCTCTTCGTTTAGCTGCGCTGCGGGCTTCTTCGGACAACCCGAAGTCATAGGCGATTACTGCAAACCGTGCATGTGCAGTGGGAATATCGACACAAACAGCATAGAAAGTTGCGATTCTGTGACCGGCCAGTGTCTCAGGTGCCTGAACAACACCTTCGGCCAAGCTTGCGAGCTTTGCGCTCCTGGATTTTACGGAGATGCTGTCGAGTCTAAGAATTGCAGGCGTGAGTTTGCCGCCTTTTCGGTTGACATTTTGCTTTCAATTCAATTCTATTAACATGCGTTATATCGCTTGCTCGATAGGATGCTTCTGTAACGCCTGTGGAACCCAGGAGTGTAGTCACGTTTCGGGAACATGCAAGTGCAGGCCTAACGTGATTGGCGACAAGTGTGAGGAATGTGCGGTAGGTTCTTGCGTCGCTGCGACATAAGACAGTTGCATACCAGAATAAGCCTTTTTTTCTAAATTATTTTTTAATGGTCCGGTAAGCTTTACAGACATACTTATATGAAATGTAATAGACATATATTTAAACAAATAATATAATATTTATGCTAGGTCCTCGTACATTTCATTTGTTCCTATCAGTTTCCAACATTTAATTAAAAAAATAATTTAGAAAAAAGGCTTATTCTGGTATGCACTTCTTTGGCGACTAACCTTGCACGCTTTTACCAAAATTCTAGGCTGGTTTCTGGGGATTCGATTCATGCGAAGGATGCATCAAGTGCAACTGCGGCATTGGTTCCGAAAGCCATCAATGCGACGTCAACACGGGGCAGTGCAAGTGCAGGCCAGGAGTCGCTGGACGCACGTGTGACAGGTGTCTTCCTGGGCATTGGAATCTCGGTCCAAACGGATGTCAAGGTAGGATTCATAAGCTTCCTGTGAAAACATGTTAGATATGTTAAGATGCCAAAAAGGTCCACTCGTTTTGACATAGGACCTCGTGCTTGTTTTGGATACAATTTTGCAAGGGCTCAAGCAAGCGGTAACTTAAAATAGCTCGAGTTCTGAATAACCTCAGGAACCAAAACCTGACCCAAATTAACAAAGAATAAGGGATCTTAATTAGAAACCTATGGATTATGACGAGGGCAAAAATGAGTCAAAAGAGCTGTCTAGGGCAGGGAGCAGAGGGCGCCCGGAATGTGGAAGGTCACGGGCATTCCGGGGAGGTCAATTTAAGAGACACAAAGAAAAGGACAGGGTGAGTCCGAACCCAGAGGTCGTCACGTCGCGATCACCTCTGCCGAATCGTTCAGAATCTTTTCGCTCGACTGCCATGGGAATTCGTCTCATTTAGTCCGGCGATTCGCCGATTTTTGCCTCTGTGCTGCCAACGCTTTACTTCCCCGTGCCCCAGTGTAAATTTTGTTTATTGTTTATAACTATGTCGATTCAAATCCTGGTCGACCGTAATTATTTTGCCCTTTCTATTTTGGCACGTTGGCCCCGAATCTCGTGTTACAGTCATTGCCAAGAATAAAACTGAATTCCGAACTATAATCATGTGGTTTCCGTCGGTTGATATCGCCTTCAATCCCTATGGCTACTCGCGGCACTCCTGCCAGCGGCCCCGCGGCCAGCACCCGTGCCGGAAAAACCTCACAGAGCGCTTGAGCCCTTGGCAATTAAAGACAAAATGGGACAAAGGACATTTGTATCCATGGCAAGTGCCAAACTGGTGCCCAAAGGACACTTGGAGCAATTAAGGGCCAAAAGCTATAGTCCTTGGTGAAGGTTAAAGGGCACTTAGATTTTTGGCAAGGGCAAAGGTTAAAATAGGCGAAACCACACTTTAACTATAACTGGGGGAAGTCTCGTGTTGCAAATATTTGTGACCGCGTGTATCTAACACGGCCCCTGCAGGTTGTTTTAAAAATGTAAATAGAGACATTTAAATTTAAAATCAAACATTTTCCTGCTAGCTTGTAGATGCAATGCTGATTATTCTATTGGCGGCACCTGCAATGCCCACACTGGCCGTTGCGAGTGTTTGCCCAACGTCGTCGGGGACAAGTGTGATCGTTGCCCACACCGTTGGGTTCTCATCGACAATGCCGGATGCCAAGGTACTTTGAAAAAATAGAAGGACTTGAACCGATGAACCGCGTTTGATTTGAAAACTAATCTTTTGTTAATTTTTCAATCCAAGAATGTGGTCCTTGCGTACACACATTGTTAGACGATTTGGACGGCCTCCACGGACTATACGACCCAGTCTGGGATGGCCTGAAAGGTGTGGCATTCAGCTTTTTTGCTTATCAGAAACTGGCAAATGTCAATGAGACTGTAGCTGAACTTCGGGTAAGCCGATCTTTGTTCCGAGCAACATAATGACGTTTGGCATCTCGTAAAAGCCAGGTGTACGATTTATTTTTTCTTGAATTTAAAGCCCAAGGTGAACGCCCTGATCGGTGATCCAACTTTGGTGGATCTTGGACCCTTGGAACTAAACATTGAAAGTTTGGAGGATTTGGGCAAGCAAACTGAGCGGCAGGTAAGGTCAAACACTTTTTCAAACTCCTCTATGGGAAAAGTTGCTACAAAATTTTGTGTTCTAGGCCGTTCGCTCGAAAGAGCATGCTAACAAAACTTCGGTCGATGCCGACGCTACCCGAATAGCAGCTCTGAATGCCGAGAAAATGATTAAGGATACCATCGGCAATGTCAAAGGTCAGTTAAAGTCGAAGAAAATAACCACAAAATGCCGATTATTCCGTTGGTTTTAATTATGTTTTACAAACCTGGAAATTGCAGACATTGTGGGAAAAATTAAGGACATCGCAAATGGCTTTGTGGAATGGCGAGGACCAAACAGGGATAAGCTTATCGCAGAAGCGGAAAAAATGTTGGCGGAGATTAAAGCCAGGGATTTCGAAACTCCGACGAAAGCCGGGGTCGATGAGCTTGAAGCGGCTAAAGACAGTCGGTTTCATTTGGTTTTTGCTTATTCTGATGAAGCTTGGATGCTTTAATAAAATTATTTTCTTTCAGTTTTGGAGAAGGCTAAAGCTTTTGCTTTGCCAGCTCAGCAGAACAAGGACCGATTGGATGCTCTCCAAGATGCCTTGGACAACATCGAGGATAAGCTCCGAGACTTGATGAACAATAGCGCCATTGCCAAAGCGGCGAGTTCCGAAGCCAAATTATTGAACAAGAAAAACGAAAATCCACCTGCCCTAGTGAGTACCGCTAATTGTAAGCGTCAACTCGACTAACTGTGCATTTTAATAATTTTTGCTATTTTTTTAGGAAAAAGTCAGACGTGTCAAGGCGGCGAAAGAGGCCATCGATAAGCAATTGACAGACGGTGACGAACTCATAAGGAAGGCAAAGGAACTGCTTGAGCTAGCAAGAAACAATTTTGTGGTAAGACAATCAAACAGCGATTATATATGGCATGGTAACCATGGGTGTCACAGTAGCAAATAGATTCTGGTACAGTGAAACCTGCGAATAAGAGCCCTCCATTTAGCGCACTACCTGGGAGTAGCGCACCCTCGCAGTTGGCACGGATCGATTTTTTTGAACAAACTACCTCCATATAGCGTATTCCCTGCAAAACGTGACATGCGCACTGGTTTCTTGGGACAAAATCGCGATTTTACCTGCGAAGAGCGTACGCCAAAGCATGCTACAATGAAATTTAACCCACTAAGAAATCCCAAAATAAGGGCGATAAACGCCAAATAAAATACAATAGCATAGTGAATGCATGTTTACCATTTAGAAAAGGTATTCAGATACATATGCATATACACCCAATATAAAGTAAAAATGACTACATCTATACATAGATGCAGTTGTATGCGAGCGCATATTTGTTTTCTGTTCTTCTTTTTAGGTTTTGTTTATGTTAAAAACCATTTAAAATTGCGAAATATATATTTGTGCATCTTCATTAGGATAATAATATTTGATTCATTATAATATACTCTTAATTCCCGTTCAAAATTCTGGCACTTTGCCCCCTGCCACATGGCATACTACATGCTGATTGCAGGGTAAGAAATTGAATTGAAATTGAATTGAATGGTCATCATTTTAGCTGAACCTTCATATAGCACATCCCTCCCAAGTAGCACACCCTATGGTTCGGTCCCAATGGAGTGCGCTATTAACAGGTTTCACTGTATTTAACCAAGATATGCCTACTGTCCTTGTAAATTTGTCACGCACATCTGGGTTAAGTACATTAATTCCAATTGCAGGATCTGGAGTATGATGACGGAGTGCTGAAAGGACTGATCGATCAGCTGAGAGATTTTGTCAAAGCACTTAGCGACGGATTGGCCGGTGTCGTGCTGGACGTGCGGAAGGCTGACGGACACGCAAACAAGCTCATGGCCACTGCGGGCGAACTGGACAAGCTGCTTGCGGACACGAGAGAGTCCTCGGAGAATGCGCTCAAGGCCGCCAAGTCATACGGCGACATTGTGGATGCAATAGAAGAGGCCATGGAAGCAGCACAGATAGCCGTTGCCGCTGCAAACAACGCTTCGAGGGAGGTAAGACATTTTTATTTTTATTCCGAGAAGAAATTTGCGAAGGTTCTCTCGAAATCTCATCACACTGCAAATTCCTTGTTGTTGCAGTCCACCGGCTTGGATGGAGATGCCAGTGATTCTCTGGCACGGAGCAAGCAGCTCATGCAAGAAGCATTGGTGGCCAGAGGGACAGTCGAAGGTGACCTCAAGGATCGCCTGGGTGGGGCCAAGCAGGGAGTGGATCTGGTAGGCCAAATGAACCGGCTCACCAGGGATGGAGTCGACGAGTTAAATAGGTTAATGGACAGGCTTCCTAAAGGTAAGCAACTACTCGAAAACTATCAATGCCTTACTTTGGCCATCGAAGATGACTTGAAACTTGTTTTATATGTGGTGTAGGAACTATTCGCGGAGAAGCTGAAAAGGCCAAGCAAGTCTCCGATGGGGCCAACGACAAAGCGACTGCGGCGCTGGACACTGTCAAGGACATTGCGGATAAACTGCCAGATGATCGGGAAAGAGCCGCGCAAATACCGAGGGACGTAGACGACGCTAACCAAGCCATTAAGAGAGCAGATGGACAAGGTACGATCAAGTCTCTAGCATTTCTGTAGTTTCGAAGGATTTGGAGATAATTTTTGTCATCAATTATTGCCAAATTTTGTGTATAATTTACACAGTGAAAAAGGCTGTGGCGTTAATTCCTGAATTGAAGGACAAAATGGGAGGACTGGGAATTAAAGCATCAGCCATACGGGTTATTGGCGTAGACGTTGGCGAGAAGATAGCAGCGCTCAGACGGAAGATTGTCCTTGCTCGCGATCAAGCAAACAGGGTAAGTTGCAGTAGATTCTTAGCTACGTAGTTTTTTGTAGTGTTTGCGGTTCAAAATTGGTCAACCTGGATCGAACCTTTTCTTTTTAAGATCAACGTGGGTTTGCGCTTCCACCACAACTCCACCTTACAGCTCCAAAACCCCGAGAACCTGCACCGCTCCGCAACGTCCACGAAGTTAAGTCTGTTCTTCAAGACCAATGAGCAGAACGGCTTGTTGACTTACTTGGGCAGTCCGGTGGGCACCAGGCAACGAATGAAGAGAGCATTGACCGTATGTATCGAGCACGTCAAATTTGTAAACGATTTTTGAAACATTTTTTTGATATCTAAACCCCGTATTTTGTTCGTGTTTTTAAAGGATGATTACATCGCCCTGGAAGTCAAGCAGGGCAACGTCGTACTGACCATGGATCTTGGATCTGGTTACAAACAGATCCGCAACGATGCTGATGTTGCCGACGATGCATGGCACGAGGTTCTCGTTGACCGGTACGAGTCCATTTTCTGTGCCGATTCCATGACTTTTAGGTGGTTTTCTGATTGTGGTTTCCTGAATCGTTTTTCAGAATCGGCATGACCGTTACCCTCACTGTGCGTACCGAAGATCAGGAAGACACTGTCGTGGTGGACTCTCTGCCCGGAACATTCTCGGTCTTTAATTTGGATCAGGAACAATCCAAGTTTTACGTCGGCGGCATTCCGAAATCTGTTAACGTAAGTTGATGATTCAAACTAAAATGCGAATAGTCATCACTGATTGTTATGCTTGAATTGCGCTTTCACTTATTATCACGCAGATCCAACCCGAGTTATCGTCAACCACTTTCAACGGTGCCATCGAAGAATTGAAATTCGACGAAAAACCCGTCGGTCTTTGGAACTTTGCGGATGGAGAAAATAACGACGAGGGATATATCGAGAGGTAGGGTCGCTAAGTCGCATGCAGCAACGGGGGAATTTTCGTTTTCATCCCGTTAATTCTGCGTCGTATTTTTTTCAACAGGGATAGTCTGGTCATAATCAAAGAAACCAACGGCGCCCAGTTCGACGGCAGCGGCTACGTGACCTTGCCGATGAGTAGTCGCAACACATTCGCGAAGAAGATAAACGTGATTCTGAATTTCAAAACGTTCGCAGATAATGCACTGCTTTTCCTGATTGGCAAGGAGGTACGTCTTCTTCGTTACATAGAGCTGATTTTTTTAATCACAATATTTTTTTTTTGTAAAAATGTGCTCGAGGGGCGAGTTCAAACTTTAAAAATGATCGAATGGATTTATGACCTAAACGGAAATTCGATTGTGTTTGCAGTCCAAGTTTTACTCTTTGGAATTGATCAACGGAAAAGTAATCAACAGGATCAATATCGGTAGCGGCACGCTTGAGATCACCTTTGACAAGACTTTTAACGATGGCCAGTGGCACAAAGTTGAGGCTTCCAGAGATGGAATCCATGCGCGTCTTAAGGTGGGTTCACTTTTACATCCAAACTGCCGTTTTTATTAGTGTAAGGGTCCCAATCTTTTTGGTTAAATACAAATGTTTACCCTTCGGAGCTTGCACGGGGCTGTTACACGAGTAAATATATGGCTCACTTGCAATTCTTACACGTTGTTTTGTGTATACATGCATGTAGGTTGACGTGGACAGTGACAGCGATGTCAAGACAATACCTGGGCGTCAGTCTTCGCTGTTGGAGTTTGAAAACGAAATATTCGTCGGTGGATATCCTCAGGATCATGTATTTAAGTACGTCAATCACATAAAACGTCATAACCGTTTTCAGTTTTATAAAAAAAAGCCAAATTCTAATCTCGCACCGTTGATTTTTTTTCAGAGATGTCACCAACGTAGACTTCGAAGGCTGTATGTCGAACGTGCAGATCGGCACCGATGTCCAAAATCTGAACAGTCCCAAGGTGGCGCTTGGAATTGTACCCGGCTGCCCGCTGGTGATTTCCAGATCGGTGACATTCACCGAAGACGCCAAGGGTCACATCGGAATGGCCCCCATGCAGCTGGGTGACAAGCCCCAGTTGACTTTCAAGTTCAAGACCAGCCAACCTAATGGCCTGCTGTTCTTCACTGGAAATTCAGACATGTCCAGCTACCTTTCTTTCTCGTTGGCAGAAGGCCTTTTGTTCCTTAGGGCCAAACCAGGCGGTGACGTCCAATCCAGCCCATCAATACGCTACGACGACAGCGAGTGGCACTACGTCTCGGCCACCAAGAACAGCAGCCACTTGCAGCTGGTCATCGACGATTACGAAGTGTTCGATTCGATAGCCACATCCCCAGAGCCGTTGAACACGAATACGCCGTTGTACTTTGGTGGCATACCGTACACCTTGACGCTTCCAACCGGAGCAGCACCTACAAACGAGAAATTTGTCGGCTGCATTGGCGACGCCACCATCAACGGAAAATTCCAGAACTTTGCAGACAGTAGGGACCGTCGAGGCGCCGCACTAGTCAGCTGCCCTATTCCTGACCCACAAGTTACAGTTTCGCCGCCATTAACTGGTGAGAAGGATTCTTTGAGAGGGGGTAGACCACTTTTGTGTTGCCATATATTAACGTTGTACGCTGTCCCGATTTCAAGGTATACAAATAGAATACGTGAAACCCACTCCAGGCGCTAAGGTTCCTCCAACTACTGCAAGGCCGAGGCCAACACCGGCCATAGTGACTCCTCAGCCGGTCACTCCGCGGACAACAACCACAACAACAGCCGCTCCCACTGCCCGCCCTACAACGACCACAACTGCTCCAGAGGAGGCTGGGCTTTGCAAGCTGCCGCTGAAGCCGAGGGAGGACTCTGACAAATCGGATATTAACGGAATCCGTTTCGGTATTATGGAAATTTAATCCATTGCATTCGATTAGTTTGCACGCTGCAGTTTTAGTTGATGTACGCCTATTTTTTCACGATTACAGGCAGCAAACCAGACAGCCGAGTGCATTACAACATCCGTGTCACCCAGTTGACCGTCAAGAATCATTTCAAGCTGGAATTCAAGACGACGGCTTCGGATGGCATCCTATTCTTTATTGCCGATAGCAATAACAATGACATGATAGCCGCATATGTCAAGGGTGGAATGGTGAGTGCTCGGCCGGTGCATTTTTAAGAATTTAATTATCCTAGTGTCAAAACCATCTCGAGACCATCTCGATAAAACATATCATGTGCTCTCGAGAAATAATTTTTTTTACGAAATCTGTGAATGTGTTTATTTTTTAGATTGTTTACGTTTTTAACCTCGGAAGTGGCAAATTAGAGATCGTTAGCAAAAAGGCATACAATGACAACGAATGGCATACGGCCGAGTTCATCAGGGAGGAAAAAGTAGGAACGCTCATTGTCGGTATGTCATACTTTTTTTCTGA